>ARYC01012764.1:0-11935 GCA_000711775.1 Oxytricha trifallax | reverse complement strand
AAGTCGGTACCACATATAAATTTTTTTTTTCTTCACATTCAATAAAATTTTAAGTAGTTAATAATATATTTAAAATCTCAGCTAAGGATTCATCTATTTTTTTTTCTTCTCATTTTGACATGTCTTCTCCAAAGAGCCTCCATTATAAATGTCATGCAAATTTTCATCGCTTAACGTGCTATAAATATTTTTAATAAATGATTTATCTCTCAAATCTGCTACTATTTATTTTTATTTTAATTTAGCCTTCATCATAAAGGATTTTCCATGAGTATATAAACTTTCGTCAACTTCATTTTCTCCATTAAGCATTTATTCTTCATTTTAAATGTGATAAATTTCCATTTGTTTTGCTTCATAATGTATAACAACCTAGAAAATTTTTCTAATTAATTTTTGATTTAGCTAGTAGTTAAACATGCTTAAATTATACTTATTAAAAGCTGAACTATATCATATTGCAGAGTAATGAAAAACCAATAAATACCAATTTGAAATTTGCTGTTAATGCTTGTCAAATAAAAATATTTACTGAATTGATTAATTCCTCCTGCAAGATCATTGGCATTGGCATAAAAGTTTATCAGGTGTGTCCTTTCTTGATCTTAGTTTCATATTTAGATAACATTCACTGCATTGCACATCCCTTTCAAGAATCCCAATATTTTAAATTGCTTTAATAACATTTTTGATATCCTTAATAAATTGTTAAAAATGAATAATTTGATCAGCGGTATTTACAATATCTTAATGTCTTAATTCTGTTACATTAAAATTCTTTATATAATTAAATTAAAAATGTTAATAATGTAAAAATTAATTAAGTTAAAATTTAAAATAAATTTTAATTTTATTGAATGTAAAAAAAAATGTTTTTTTATATGTGGTACCGACTTAGGAATTTGGGGTAAAAAAAAATTTTCATATGGTACCGACTTAGGATTTCAAAAATTGAGTGGTACCGACTTAGACCCCCCCCATTTTTAGGGTTAAGTTTGTATTGTGAGAAAGGCAATTGAATTCCAAGATTAATAATTTTTTTAATTAGGTTTGTAAACTTTAAATTTTATTGTTTGATTTCAATAATTATGAATTTTTAATAATATCAAATGAAGGTTTATACAGGAAAATGAAATATGATATCAATCAAATAAATTTGAAAAGTTTGTTTTATTCGATTAATCTTAATATTTTTTATAATTGTTTTAAGATCTTGACAAGCCTGAGTAATACATAATTTTTGAAGGTGTATTTGAGACAATCAATGCCTCTGGAACTGAGTTTGTAATGAAAGATACCAAGAAGTTTATAAAATCTACGACAGATAACGTAAGTACAAATCTTGAAATTCTAACAAAAATAAACACATATTTCCTCAAAATCTTTGGATTATTTTTGCAAATTCCTGTAAATACACTCTATTTATATTTTTAGACTAAGGAATAAGTTGGAGAGTATGCTTCCTGCAAGTTTAAAATGATTGAAATAGCTGAGATACTATAATTCTAAAATTATATAAATCAATAAAATTTATGCCTTAATAAAGAATTTAAATTTTTGTATTTGAAAACAGAAACATAAAACGCGATGGAATACATAGTGTCTAAAAACCCAGTTAGAGTCTTTTGAAAGAGACGAGAGCACAAGATTTGAGTTTATCACATAAAAATCTCGAAGATACAAAAGAATCTTAATAAATTCAATCACAAATCTCATCTCAAACTAGCAACAAATCTATAACATAAGATTTGAAGAGTAATGGAGTTATATCTCCTGCAGAAATTTCCTGGGAAAATTTAAAGTTTTTCATTAATTTGAATTATCACTTCAAAGAAATTAAACTATTTTTAGTTAATTTAAAACATAGACAGCCTAATTGGATAGAAGATATCTAAGGGTAACAGCAAACACGATCACAAATCAAATTAGTAATTCTAAAAATCCTAGCCACCAGTAAAATCTAAGACCTAAAACATTTAAAATAAAAACGATATGATAAAGCCATAGTAGAATTCATTGCAGCAGTCTCAAACATATAATATGCAAAAATCAAATAATGAAACAGTAAAAGCCAAAAATTCAAGCAATAAACTTTAAACTAATGCTAAAATTACCACAAATGAGAAGTAAATTGAACAAGACTCTGCTATTATTTAGAAACAGAAAGAGAGATTAGAATATTAAGATAAGAATAAGCAGACATAAAACCTTAATAAAAGTAAATCAAGTAACAGAAATTCCAATGATTAGAATGATAGTATTTAAGGGGGATAGAGGGAATTAGAGAGATAAGTTCCAGCTAATAGTTCATAAAAAACTTCCTCGCAAGTCAACGATGACACTTTGAATATAAATTTAAATTTATTTAACAAAATGTCTTTAAAAGATAAGTATATATAGTTATTGTGTTTATAAATAATGAATGAGACATAGAAAGTTTATTAAAAAATACTATTTTTATTTTTCTTACTATTAAGCAATTTAGAAAGGAGTAGATTGGAGCAAGCTAGATTAATTTTAGGTGAAAAAGAAAAACTTTAGCACTAAGCCAACTTAAAATTTAGACCAGAACTCTGCAAAGTAGAACAAAGATCTATAATTAAAAATGGTTTTACTTAATATTGCTTATTATTACATACATATTTTTTAAAGATAACTAAGCTCAAGAACAAAAATTAAAAGCAAAATAACCAACAAAAGATTTGGAAGAAAAGCAAAGATTTGACGACACTATGGCAAATTATTATTTAAAAGAGTAATTTGGAGATAAATTGACTGAAGAAATGCAAAATTAAAGTCTCTTAAAAAATTCTACTGCCAAAGAAGAGATTAAAGCAAGCAGTTCTTAAAATAAGGAACTCGATGTAACAAAACAACTCTTAGAATAAGAGCCAGTTGCAGAGCGTCCTAAAATTACTGAAGTTGATTAAATCAAATTGAGAAACGTTTTGTTTGATGCAATTGGAGCTTAGATACCTCAGTAGAATGCTAGTTAGCTGTAACTACCACTTGGATTGAATGAATAATAAGTGTTTTTTATTTATTACAATTCTTTTAAATGATGGAAGGTCAAGAACTGGATCTATGATAAACAGTGAGAGCTAAAACGTCATTGGAAACTTAAATTTAGACCCTAGAGAAATGGACAAAGATACACATGATGCTGTAAGTTAAACTGTTACTTATTTAAAACCTCGAATAGTTTATGAGATTTAAGTATGAAAGGCAGTTCGACAGGAGAAAGTCATCAGAGCAGTTCAAACTAGACTCCAAGAATATCGATGAGAAAATTAAAATGGTAATAACTTTTTTCCTGTCTTAAGTTTATTTCGATAGATGGAGCAGTCAAAAAGTAGAAAGTAGAGTATGCTTGACTAACAATAGATAACTGAGTCTCATGATGAGGAGACATGCAAGAAATCTATATCACAAGTTCCTGTGCAGCAATAGTAACCAATAAAATAAAACTAACAACAGCCACCAGTCAATCAAAAGTCATAGCAATCATCTTAAAAGTAACACTAGATCAAGCAATAAACAACAAATCAATCGAAATCACAGAAACGCAAGAAACCCACTTTCAAAGTCATGAAGTTTTAAATAGAGCAACCAATTTCAGAAATATTCAAAATCTAGAATAAAAAGCCAGTTTAAGGGGACGCTAGTTTGTTTGTTGAGTGGGCTGCATCTATTGATAACCCTCAATATTTTTTCTGAAAATCTAATTATATAGTCATCAATATTTTCTGTATATTAAGATAAACTAAACCAAGCAAGATTATAAATATAAGTTATTTTGCATTTATACATTTCCATTTGTTAAAGAATTTATCTCATCATAATGGTATATAAATAATAGTATTAAAGCAATGAATAATTAAAAAATTAAATTATCATCAATTTGATTACATATTGATAAGTTTTAACTTTCTATATACGATTTTGATGCCTGAAAATATGATAAAAGTCATAAAGAATCCAGGGAGAGTACTTTTCACGAGATATAGTGTCATTACATTAAATTTATCAGATAGTAGGAACAGCAAACATAGAAATGGAGATACTACAACAATCGCAACTAAAATCCTGAGTATTCCCTTCCAAAAGGGTGTATCGTTGATGTTTTCAGGGGTGCCATTCATAAATATCGCATCAAATATTATTCCAATGTATGCTCCAAATATGTTTGAAACCAATCCACACTATATAAATGGAATGAAAATATAAAACACTTGATAAAAGCTGAATTAATGAAGATGTTGTTTTGATTAATGGATTGTTCTCCATTGCATTTATTAATTATTGCGTAGATCCATTCATCCGGGTAGCTTGAGTGCTTAACTGCTGAAATGAAGTTAATCACTGTCACCATAATCACTATGATCCATATTGAGATACTTAAAATACATTAAACAAGCAATTTGAATATTTTTAGTAATAAGTTCGATTACATATTATAATAGAGCAAATTAAATATATATAATTAAGAGATAGCAACAATAATATAGTAAATCATACTGTTTCTGATAGATCCCTACCTCTAAAGCACAAATTCCTTATTATCAAATTCCAACAGCGATCTAATATGTATTTGAAACCAGGGTCTCGCATAGGTAAATAGTACCAAGGAAAGCCAAATACCAAATTACCATCCAAAAATTACTTGATTTATTGAATGAGCCCCGAGCACTATTTAAATTAAACAATTATACACAGTAATAAAACAACATTTGTAAATGGTATTATTTTTATATTTAAATAAATAAAACTACTCTACTTATACCAATGCATCCAATTAAAGCGATTAAGAGTAGTAAACTTACCCAGTGAGCTATTTATTTGACTCTTGTCTACTTCAGATAATCATTAAGCCCATTCAAGAATAAATTATATTTTTCTTTTAAATATTATGCAGTTTACTATATTTAGAGCCCATTTCTCTGATTATTATTTTAGAAGGTCTTATCACTTACAATACTCAATGCTTGTGAACTGTTTCTTTTCCTTACATTTTATTGTTAATCAGCGTTAAATATCAATCTTCTCTCCAGAGTGAAATCTTTATCATAAAATATCAGCAGAAATTACACTATATATTAATTAATAAGCCCTTAATATCAGACATTATTAAATATTCACATTATCAATGTTTTTATTAACTTAATATAAGAAATAGTAAATAATATAGAGAAAAAGGGAAGTATAGAAACAAGCGACTGTAGTAGCATGCCCACTGGGATTTCCATAGGTTTTCGAGCAGTCTAAAGCTTCAATAGCCTCTGCTGTCATAAATGGCCTGGGATCTCTGTATATAATCTTTAAATTTAATTATTTTTAATTATTAATTAATGTTAATCATCATACATTAATATCTTCTTTGTAGATTATATAATATAAAATATATTAATCTTCAATTGCTAATTAAGGAATCCATCGAAAGTATGCACGAGCAGCAGGTAAAAAGCCTTGTCTCTACTCGAAAGGCGAAAAATAAAGCAATATCGCATTGCTGCATTTCCATATCCAAGGAATGTTATTATCTTGAAAAATTACACATAATTATTTACGCATTTAGATCATTATTATTCTTTTTTAATTTTTGTTTTATGTTTAAATACTTTATTTAAGTGATCTTGAAAAACATTTTGGTTGATGAATTGAGATTATTCTACCACTCTGGCACTAAATTGACTGTTTATTGATACAAGGGCTCCCTGTAATATTATTCCACACCAAAGATCACAAAATACGAAATTATGAATCCAAATATTAAGTAATTATAAAATTAAATATAATTAATTTTATTCTTTTCACTTAAATCATTACAAAAAATAACTATTAACAATAGTTTAAATCTTTCTTTTGGGGACATTTTTCTGTACCAATCGCATCTCTTTCTTTAAGGTTACTTGTGTGAATAGTTTTACTGAGTGAAGTTTACATGCTATTTATTTTAGTGTACAAAACAATTAAATAAGTTCAATTATTGAGTAATTAAGTTATTTTTTAACCCTTTTGATTAAAAAAATTATATACTTCAATTTTCATATAATGACTAAAATTACAATTATAATTATATAAATTAAGTGTAAATTTCCATCAATTTAGCTTCCATTTATTTCTAGATAAGATTATTATGGTTATAAAATATTTATCTAAACTCATATTTGCAATAAATATAAATAAAATATAAATATATTTCCCTCCGGCAAGGACTATGAGGTGAAGAAGATAGCAACAAAAGCAGATACAAATCAATGCATGCTCCCAGAAGATTGTGGCATCATAGCTCTATTGATAATAATTCACTTAGCCCTTGAACTCCTAGGTTAGCCGGTATTTCAGATATTTGGGAAAGATTGGATACAAATGCAGAGATACTACATGATGCTGAAACTAGAGGTGGGGTATATGAAGATGGAAATAGGGAAATCAGGGTTCGCGTTGAGAGAGGAAGAAATGTTGAAAGTACAAGAACAGCAGAGTGAATCTATGTGGATGAGAATGAACGACAAGGTTGGATCTCAAAGCTATACCCAGCCAATAAATGTTGATACTTGGGATGAGATGGTTCTGGAGAACTTCAGCAAAACTGAGTTGGAAAAGGCCATGGATGGACAAGGAAGAGAAATCAGTGAAATTGGGGATGAGGTTTCGGAGATTGAAGAATGCCTATTCACACAAAACCCAAAGCAAAGAAAGAGGGAGAACTCGTTGATGAACAGGAAAAGAGAAGAAGATTCCATGGGAGGAAATAGCCAAATGCCAGAGAAGAACGAAAGAAGTGAGAAGGATGTTTAAGAAGATCCAAGAGAAGCTAAAGAAAAGAAGGATGAATGAGAAGAAGATAAAGAGTGGTTAGTGAGGTATCACTGTTATGCTATAGATTTCCACTAAATTGATACACTTGCTTTATATTCTCCAGAGTGATTATTCATATTAAAATTTTATTTTACCTAAAGTATTTTACTACTACTACTACTATATTTCCCTCCTATAGTTATAATAATTTTTGTTATTATGAATTCTAATTTGCGTTATCGTTTTAAGTTTGAATTGGTTTCGATCGAGTCATTTATTGTGCGATGCTTTCAGGACCTCCGTCGTAGTTAATTGAAAACTTTTTATTCATTAATCTATCTATCAATTATTTTATTATTTATTCTATCAAGAAGTCTATTTTTACTTATAAGATTACTCTAATATTTACTTGATAACTTTATTTAAAATTACTAATATAATAAAATACAATTCAATTTGGTGTCAAGCAATTCTAGAATTAATAGTTTTATCCTTATAAAATGTAATATTTTTCTTGATATTTAACCTACTAAATTTAATCTAACTTAATTTTAACATTTATTATTAAAAAATGATATAAAAACGTTATTAAAAATATAAATTGGCTTAATTGGAAAATATGTTCAGATTTAATATTAAAAAATTGATTAATAACATTTCAATTAATTTTTTTTTAATGATTAGTTATATATCAGGTAATAAGAATCACATAATTAATAAAGAATAAAAATACAATATCAGAAAATGGGTTAAAACCAAAGTATCGACTCTTATAAAAATTTATAAATCTATGACTTGAGTTTAATTCCTTGTGATTGTTGTGATTCGGAATTAACTATTCCGTAAGGCGAGCATTTAGCTATTTAATTAAAAATTATTAAAAAAATCAAACTTTTTTATTTTCAAATAAATTAATTAACTACTTATGGAAATTTAGATAATTATAATGGCCCAAGTGTAAATTCAATAGCAAAATTAAAGAACTGTTTTATGCTTAAGGAACCTGAGCTAAAATTTTTAGATAAATACGCAAAATTAAACGAAGATGAATTAAAAAACAACCAATACACTTTCAATTTATAATTAAAACTGAGTTTATTTTTATAAAGATATCTAAATTTCCATGTCTCATTAATGTTTAGACTTATAAGAATTTCCAATCCAATTGACTTTATTCACTATTAAGTTTAATCTAAAAGTATAAATATTTCTGAAGAATTCTTACAAATATATAAAGAATACTACTTAAGGGATTGCTAGATAGAAAAATTTCCCAAAGTTAGTATTTACTACCATAAACTTATGAATACTGCTTAAAACTAAAAAATATCAAATAAGATTCAAGAAGTTTAAGATTCATTGTTAATTAATAATCTGTAACTTTACACTATTTTTTTTAAAAAAATTTTAATTAATAAAAATTTCATTCTTACAGCCTTTATCTTAGTATTTTGAGAGCTTATAATATAACAGCAACTTCACAAATATTTTATTGTATTTTATTAATGATTTGAAGACATTATTAATAGTTTTTTTTATTTTCATAGGATAATTCAATTAAGAAACTCTACTTTATAAGTAAAAATAAAAGTTGCTAAGTTACTTGAAATTTATTAAGACATTCTCGTCTTTAATTTAGTATTTTGATAAAAAATTTTATGCCTTATTGAGGAAATTAATTTGACATTTACTAACCTTGAATGTTAAAGTTTATTAGTAGAAAATAGATTATCGTTCTAATGTTGATGAGGAATACTTGGTAATACAGGCAAAAAGAGAATTTCAAGAAGTACAAGAAATTGTGGAAATTTTATTATTAATTTATAAAAATAAACATAAACATCATAATTTAAATATATAAAAACGATAGATGATTTGAATTTACAGATATTATAAGAATTCTATTAAGCAATACCTGATCTTAATTAACATTTGCATCTAGCAAAAATATTTATAATCTACTAAATAAACAAATATTTTCTAATATTTGTAGCAAAGAATTAAGAAGGCGATATTAAAACATTTGCTTATAAACTAATATTTATAATTTTAGGTAAATCTTCTTTGCCTCTGCTAAAATTATTAAATTAAGTAAGTTAATGACATTTTTTATTTTTACTTTTTTTTCTTTGTTTTCATTCCCAAAAATTAAATATTTTCAAGGTTAAAAAATATTTTTATATTTAATTATTTATTGATCTTATTTAATCTTTCAAAATTCTAGGCTTATTGATGTTTAAAAATATTTTCAGTATTGATAGCATTTTTGTGTAGAATTTTATTTATTCTTATCTATTCCCGTATTTTAAGTAATTAAGACATAATTGTAAGAAAATTTGCATCCTACATATCTTTAGCAAATTCTTAAAATTTATTTGTATCGTTATCATTTTTGTTAAGAATTAATGTTTTTTTTATTAAATTTGATTAATTTAAAAATCACTATAGTGAAGTGGTGCATTTTCCACTATAAAGACATTATAAAAGTAAATAAATTAAAACCTATTTATTAGATCTTGTTAAAATTTAGAATAGCCCAAAGTTTGCAGAAATTTGAGTTATTTTATAATTTGATCATGATCTTTTTTATACAAAAGCTACAATAATCAAGTTCTATAAAGAAACTTTTTTATAAGCAATTATATTTACTAGTAATTAAAAATTAATATTTTGCCCCACAAAATTGTTTTATATTTTAATTAATTCTTAATTTTATAACTCATGAAACTTCTACTCCCTATAATTCTTAAATTTATTTGTTGAATATTTCATGCAGTTAAATAAAAAGCATATAAGTGCTCATTTTACTTAGCTGAGAAGGTTGGGATGACTAAACTGATGAAAAAATATTTTAATATATAATAAATTATACTAATATATCATATTAATACTGTTAACTCCTTCAAAGTTTATTGGTTAAGTTAAAGACTAAATACTTAAAATTAATTTAATTACTTTCTAGTTAAAAAGTTACATAAATTCTTTTGGATGGTATGATTAATTTTATTTTATTGATTAGTATTTTTCATGTAATCACAGATTTCAATTTTATAAGCATTAAATTTATGAATTTTTAATTTAAATGACAAGAAAAATTTCAATATAATTGCTAAAGAATTTTTCAAAGAAAATAAAAATATTGACAAGTTCGTGATAGCCGATTCTAAATTATATAAATAAATTATAATATTTAGCATTCTGTTTTAGATAAATATAATCCAAATGATAAATCTTTCATTACAAGCACAATAGAAAATCATGTGAGAAAAATACTAATTAAAAAATTAAATTTGCTAGATAAAAGCTTCACAAAATATTATTAGAGATAATAAGAAAAAGAAAGTAATAATCAAAATTAATCAGAAATCCAAGGCAAATAAGTTTGCAAACATTAATATATTATCAAAGAGGTATTTAAGTATATAATTGAACTTTGAATTTAATTACTTTTATAATTTCTTTGTAATATAATTACAATATAAATGAATATGAGATATTTTTAAATAATTGATAAAATACGAGTAAAATTATTAATCCTTATAATTTATTTGTTAATATTTATTTTAGGTTTTAAATAATTATTTTAGAAATTCAAATTATAACTATTTATAAAGGTATTCAAAACCCCAAAACCCCTTAGTGAGGTTTATAAGTGCTTTGATTTGTAGGGTATAGTTGGGGTCTTATTGGGGTTAGTAGAGAAATTAGGTCAAATTGCAAAATTAGAAATAGAAATTAGCGAAATTTAGGGTCTATTTATGATGAGTAATATTTAGATTTACTGCTTATGCTTAGGTATGGTACGAGTATTAATATAGACTTAGCCAAACCTGTACTAAATTATGCTTCTTTAGCAAAGTTATTACGCAAGAGTGCCTAACTGTTAGGTATCACTGCTTGCTAGCTGTTTAGCATTATAACTCTGGTTCTTGAACGCACCCTTAAAGAAATAAAAGTTCTCTCAGGCTCATATTGACTTTCTCTGCGATTCGAAGACTTTGAAGTATTGGGCGCACTTTCCACTAGACCAGCGAGCTTTGATGTTTCATCGCAAGTTTCCTGACATGCGTATCTCTCCTTTGACTTTAGTCAATATTTATAAAAGAAATGGTATTACTTTCAAGACTGTTAACAGAGTGAAGAGAGTGATTTATTTTACAGTGCCATTTTATAGTAATAATTTAAACTATATATATGATTAAATGCAGTGAGCTATTACTAATAACATCAAGTTCATACACGCTGATGAAGCTGTGTTTACCTTCAACTCCTTTATTAATAAGTCTTGGTATAAGAAGTATGATAATATATAAGTCTACGATTAGAAAGTAAAGGTTGTAACTATGGAATTTTAGCAGGTATTAGTGAAGACTCTGGCTTAGAAAGTTATGTTATTCATCCTCGCTCTATTAAGCGAGAGTATTATATAGATTTCCTACATAAGCTGAGAGATAAATACAACGATTAAGAGATCATTGTTTGTTGACAACCTCTCAGTTCATAAGACTAAGGAGTGTAAGAAAGCTTATGAAGAGTTAATCATTACTCCTGTATACAATGTTCCTTATAGCCCTTAATTTAATGGAATTGAATTCTACTGGAGTTAAATCAAGACCCAGTACAAGAAACTGCTGCTATATTACCTAATGCATGACTTGCCTATAGATACAGTAGACTTGATTCAGAGTAGCTGCAAGAGAGTAAGCATAGATAAGACAACAATTTGTGCGAGAGAGGGAAGAATGAATGTTTATAAATAAGTTTTAGATTTAAACGATTGAATATATTCACATATTAAATTAACCCAGAAATGGATTTGGCTTCTCTTTCTTCTCCTCTTCTTATGACTTGCCTGGGCCCATATTTCTTCTCTTAGTACCAGCTCCTGCATCTATGTTCATTTCATCTGGCTTTTAAACATATTTATAAAGTCTCTTTCTAACTTCATAAATAGTCTATGACTTTCTCTCTCTGTGAACCTTTGCATTCTCTTTTATTAGGAATATACCAGATCCAGGTTTCCCTACAAAGTTATGAATCAAAGCTTACTAGAGAGGAATGGATGCTTCTTAAGCTCTGCGAACCAGGTCTCGCTTATTAGTATGCCTTGCTTCTTTTAATCTTCAGGAGAAAT
>ARYC01012760.1:0-11577 GCA_000711775.1 Oxytricha trifallax | reverse complement strand
GACATGACGAGACACAGAGAGTTAATGGAAAAAGACATCAGATAACTGAGAGAAAGACAAACGCTCCCCCATCATGGGTAGAAGCTTAGAAGATGATCAAAATTTTAATTTTTCTTCTTAATATATATTGAAAGGGCTAGTCCCTAATTTGCACTAAAAAGCAATCTAAATTGGGGGTCCCCAGAGACCTCAATGTGATCACATTATTATTATTATTATTATTACTCTCTTCTTAAGCGCAACTTGAAATTTCGATAACAGAAGATGAGTAGTTATCATTTGAATTTAAGCTGCTTAATGATGAAGAGTCCCAGCTTTTTTTATTAAGTTTTGGTTCCATTACTATCAAATAGCTTTATTAATATAATTATTTATAGCCACAATTTAAGTTAAATTTGAATCCTTAATTGTAAATAATTTTTAAACATAGTAAATACTTAGCATAAAAAGGAACCCAAATTTTATCTCAAATAAAATATAACTCAAATTTAAGCACAAAATATTATTTTTAAAACCCAGAAATCAAGAAAATCAGCTTTTAAAACCCTAAAACTCCTTCTCAAATGTCCCTGGGGACTCCCTAGGGACATTCACGTTTTAAAAGGAACTTAAATTGAATAATTTGTGCTGAAATGAGTGCCTAATTATAATAATTAAAATTCTTCGAATAACTAATTTTAGCAACTATGGCAAAATTCTAAGAGAATTACAACAAATAATAATTGCTGCTTAAGCTACCTTGCAGCCAATATAAAAAACCTATTAGATTAAGAATCAGGCTTTCTCAGAGAAATGTGAAGATTAATAAATTCTGACATATTAAAATCGTAATTAATTAATAAACTTATGGAAAACACGCAAATGAATCAAAACAGTACTCAAATAAACACGCAAATCCCATATAGGTAATTAGAGGGTCAACTCAGTAGCAAAGCTGACTAGTATAACTATTTCAAATTTTAATGTAAGTATCAAACTTTTAATTGAATAAAGGCAATATGTTCATGCCTCCTTATAAGAAATGCACAATTCGATTTATAAGGGATGTCCTAAAAGGGACCAAAATACTCATTAAGTCAAATGAAGTACTTTGGATTAACGTTCCCTTTTTTCCTGAATTAAGCTTGAAGCAAATATGGGAACAAGTCAAAGTAGATGAGGAGTTAATAAGATACTTAAATATTTATGAAGATGACGATGAGCTGACTGATCGCAATTATTTCTTTGGCATTTTAGGAACTGTTAGTATCTTTAAAGGTTGGTTCATGATCAATAGTAAATAAGAGTTGTGGGGGACACTAACATCAGGAGCCTAAAATTCGATTCTCATCAGCAATGAGTTTTTGGAACTTCTATAAAAAAATCCAACCATCTCAAGTAAATTAAATAGTCTTAATAAGCTAATTATAGAGCGAAAGGTCGAGCACTCTCGCTTCTTAGACAAGGGTCATCATACAGAAGAGTAACTAAAAAGAGAAAATTGAATGAATGACTTTTTCATACTCTGATTATATTGGGAACTCAAATTAAAGTAAGAAGAACGCAAAGAAGGATAAGGGGCAAGGAACATAAATTCAACTCCTTAGAAACAAAAGTTTTTTAATATTTGATGTTTATCAATAAGTTGCTTTAAAAAAATTAATACTAAATCAAACTTTTTCTAATTAAGCAACTTAACTTTCCATTTTATTTATGTGCTTTTTCTGTTTTTGCACAGTCTTCTTACTTAATATTGAGAATTGAGTTCCTTACTATTTAATAGTGTTCCTTGTTTGAAAAGTTAAAATTCTTTTCAATTACGTCCCTCTTATAATAATATTTTACTCTTGAAAATATTTCTTCGATGCAATTGAACTATGAAGAATAAGGTGCATTAAATATAAATCTCCACCCATTATCAATTATTTTTGTTTGAAGGCCTTGTTATGATGGGCACGCAAATTATCCATGAAAATTACAACCTTTTTGCCCTTTAATTAAGGTTCAATGATTTCCAGTCCTAACATTAAATCTGGAATTTTTATTGATTTTTCCTTTATAACAAATCCTAAAAGTCCTAATTGACCTGATATAAATACTAATGAAGCTAACTTTTAGATATTAATGCCCTCTTTTAGTAATTCTTGATTAGTGTAAGGACCAGCCCATGACCTCATAGATATAGCATGGGGCTTAAAAATTGTTTCATCTAGGTAGATTAAAATCTCCTATTGATAAAATGCTTAAATTATCAATGGGTATTGCTGAAGTTATTAAACTTTAATTTGAGATTTTTTAGAATTCGTAAGTTTATAAGGCTGACTTCGCCTTTTTAAATTTCACTCCATTAAAGAGATAGAGTTTTCTTAAACTCGAGGTTGAGATTCTTTTCTCAGGAAATTTGCGATGAAGATTTTAGCTCTATCTGCTATAGAGTACAATTTTAGGTCACTCAAAGTTGTTTTATTTACTAAATATTTTAAGTGATTTATTTATAAATCCAAAGTCCTTTTTTTATTCTTTTAACTCTTTGTATACTTGACCTCATGATTTATCAAATTTTTCGTATCTAACTTTGGCTATAACCAAATATTGCCCAATTTATTAGTAAGTAATAAAAGTGAATTAAGCTTTTTAAGGATCTTAATTATTGTATCAGAGTATAAGTATTTGGGCCCTGCATTAATCATCAATGTTACTTTATTTGAATTAATTCATTTTTATTTTTGTATTTATATTTAATAATTCTCAATTTTTACAGTAATCTTATTATTCATCATAGTAAACAGAGTATATTACATTAAAAAGCTACTAATTTTGTTTTTAATCTATTCAAGAAATTCCCTTAGTTTCATTGATAAACTCCAAGAGAAATAAAATGCTCATTCTGTGCAATTGCAGCTTCAGATTTAATTTTCTGCTGACTTCTACACAGGGAAACCTCAAAATCCTTAAAATTATTATTATTATTATTATTATATTTAAATCCTGGATTTCTCTGCCTATTTGGGACAAGTACATCTCGAGAGTGAAGAAATGAATCTGCCCAGCAGCTACCTTACTATGACTATATCAATGAAGAAAATCAACAGTAGAATAATTAGAATGGGTAGAGATATGCATTCTAACAAGTTATGGGCAGGAGGAATACGCAAAAAATTATGATAAAAATTGTATTTTTTTTTTTTATCTTCACTTGAGGATTCCTCAAAGTGTATTAATCTTCTGAATAACAAGGTATTAGATATGATTATTGCTACTCTATCCCATTCAGTCACAACATGATTTAATAGAATAGGACAAGTTAAAATCTTTTGTAATTCGATCATATCATTTCATTAACTTTTGCAAATTGTGAATTTATGATTATTATCATTTTATTCGATATATAAAATAGTAAATCAGTGTTAGAGCTCCATAATATAACATAAATTTTATTTTATTAATTGGTTAAGCAAAATTCGAATAATATAACTAATTACTCAATTTAAATCAGTTATCAACACTTATTTAATAAAATAAACTCATACATCTCTTTAATGTATTAAATGTGTCTCTTAAGACCTCCAAAATAACAACTTCTTATTAATTAGTTCGTCTCATTATAAATTTTTTAATGAAATCTACAAAAAGAGATATTATAAATTACTAACAATCAACGAAGTTTCAGAGCGATTGTGAATAATATTTATTAATAAACAGCCAAGTGATTCAAATTTATCAGACTTCTCAACTAAATATTATCAAATTATCTGAAAGGTCGAATTCAATTCAAAATTTCACAAGATAAAGTGGTTCATAAAGAATCCAGATAAATAAAAGAGTATAAGTCAGCAATATCTAAACCTGTAAAGAAATATGAAGCAAGAATGATGGAAAGTAGCTAAATAAAGAGGATATATTATTTGAACGAGAAATTATTAAAATAGAGGTAATAAAAGGAGTCTTTTTTTTTACTTTTATAATGTGTTTCAGTTTATTTTGAGTTATAAATATTAATTTATAGTCCAACTTTATTTTTATTTATCAATTACCTTTGAATACAAAAAATTTAATAAGTACAATAGATACCAAAGGTATTGCAATGCACTATAATTAATGATGATTAATTAAGAACAATTATTCAAGGATGAAGATAAAAAAACTTTAAAATACTTAAAGCATATCGAATCATAATTTATAATAATGAAAAAGAAAATTATTTTTTCTCTAAAATTAAAAAATTTAATATATTTATACTAGATTAAGTTTAGAAATATCACAATTAAATAATAAATAAGTTGAAGTAAGTGAAAGAGAATCATCTTTTAAAATAAAAAAATTCTCAGTAAAATGTGAATAATTTATTAAAAATGCGATAATTATAAATAGATATCCTATTATCATCAGGAGGAGTGGATTAAAAATTTAACATAATAAGAATATAACACTTACAACATTTGGAAAAGGTAATAAATTTAAATATTATTTTTTTATAATTTCCTTAGATTGCAATAATTTAATGAAAATAAATGAATGAGTAAGATTTAATAATATACTTAAAAGTTACTTAATCTTTTAAATCTATTATAGTCAATTAAAATTTATAAAATAACAATAAAATTGATTTATAGCAATCATTAGCTCTTCTCCCACATTAAATGCAATGCCATCTATATTTCTATTAGTTAGCTAATATACAAATGGTATTTAATTGGAAACTAACTTATTGATTTGTAAACTTCCAAATTATACTTATAAAATACTGTATTCTTCTCATATTACGGATGATTAATCTTTAGTGTATCAAGGAAATAGGTTCATTTAATACATTTAAAAAAAGGCATTGATAAAATAACAAATAATTAATTTGAAATTCTAAATGAAAAACTCAACTAATCAATGTATACAATTATTTTATAAATATATATTTCACAATTTTTTGATGTTTATAACAAACTAATAATATAAAAACTATTATTTATTAAATTAATTTCCTTACTTTAAAATTATACTATTTAACAATAATTTTTTAATAAATTTCAAATTATTTTTTCGAACAATTGGCACGGATATTTGCTTCTGTTACTCTTAATACCATTTAAAATAATCTCAAAGGTTGAAGTGATAAATTAAATAAACTCAACAATGCTATGATCTTCACTAAATGTTTGGCTAAACTAATTACTATGAATTTGGGATTAAAATTACAGATAATTATATCGAATATTTTGCATGAAATATATGAGAGAATATTTTATGTTGATGCAACTCATAAGTTAAAATTCAATATAAATGATTGAATGATAAACAAAAATACATTTCAATCTTCATGTTTTGTTGGTTAACTATGATTGTAATAGAATTTTACTTTAAAGTTAGAAAGCTTTACTTTGATAAATTTTTTTCAAAACTAATAATCTCTTTGAAGAAACATAATGAGGGTTACAATTGAAAATTATATTAACATAAATAGAGATTTAATTATCAAAATTTTAGTTCAAAACCATTTAGAAAATTATTAACAGACTAAAACTTGGAAAAGAAATATAAAAATTTCTGACAATGACAAGAATTTGGAGTTATGTAATTCAAACTGCTTTAAATTGAAAAAAATTATATTTTCCTTAAATATATAACCATAAAATTCGATTTTTCTATGGATTTATTATTTTTTAACATTTTATATTTTCGTTTAATTTCAAGCAATTTAGAAGAAAATCAAAGATTAACTTTGGTTAACAAACTAAAACTAACTTAAATTTTTATAAATAAAAATTGAATATACTGTTTGCAGATAGTAGTTGTGTCAATGTTGATTTTGATGAGCTCATTAAAAACACAAGTAAAAGGCTTTTGTTTTTAGTACCTTCCTATATTTGTAATAGATTTTATGTATTGGCATTTTAAAAGTACAATTATGAGCATTTAATTAAGATTATCTTTTAAGTCGCATATTTTACAGGTACTAAATTAAGAAAATACAAAATCGATTATTTATATAAAAATGCAGTTATTTATAATTAAATAACTAACTTAAAATGACTAGAATAAGCTTTTTAAATTTGATTGAATAGTATGAAAGTGCTTTTAAATTTTATTATAGTAAATCTAAATTCAAAAGTAAAAGACTATTTTATTATTTTTAATTTTGTATTCTTAGGATTGGTATCTCTGTCAAGTTTTAGTTGAATCACTATGTCTGAATGCTTATATAAAATTATAAATATTGGTGACTAATTGATTAATTTGTAATTTTACTATTTTTTAGTTACTCTTAAAATCCTTAAACTGTTATTTTCACAAATTATATTAAATTTCGTATAACGGAATAATAAATATAAAGTGATGATGTATTTAAAACTCTTAGAAAGAAACTAAATCCTTAAAACTCTTGTTTAAAGTTTTGAAATTCTTATTTTGATCGTATTTTATTAATGAAACAATCAATTAATCTCACCTATAAATTTTCAAAGCAGAATTCTGCACTGCTAATAACTAATCATTTAGCACTAGAGCTGCCAGAGGAACCAGTATTTCAAATCATTGCCAAAGTGGATAAATATGTAGAGATACTACATGATATTCAACATAGAAATGGGATTCATGAAAATGAAAATCGGTAGAACAGGAGTTCCACTGAGTGACGAAGAAATCGCGAGAGACTCCGAGTAGAAAAACGGCAAGATTTGGTAGTTGGCCAATGAGGGTGTGGTATCAGAAACTTGCATATTCAACTCTTAAATTGACCAGTGGGACGACATAGGAAAGAAGGATGGGGGGCGGGGGCGGAGCACAAGAAGATAAATAGAGAAAGAATCGCAGCATTGAACGGGCATATTAAATGAATAAATGAGGAATCCAGAAGTGGAAGGATTCTCTTCAGAATAAGGCGGTGCATCAGCAAGAAAAAATAGGAAGGGAAGTAATAACATAAGCTGATGTAAATAGAAACATCTAGAGATGAGCACAGAAAATAAAATAGTCAGTAGACTAGAGGAAGTGACAGTGAAAACTAGAAAGAATGGGGGGACAAGAGAATAATTACGGGGAACCGCAACTAAAACTGTCAAAAGACTGTTTCACAGAAAATAAATAGGTAATTATCACTGTTATGAGATCTCAAATATCTTTTAATTAATA
This sequence comes from Oxytricha trifallax, assembly GCA_000711775.1. Classification (NCBI taxonomy): domain Eukaryota; phylum Ciliophora; class Spirotrichea; order Sporadotrichida; family Oxytrichidae; genus Oxytricha; species Oxytricha trifallax. Next base: position 4,476 of record ARYC01012760.1, on the reverse strand, counting down.
AAAGAGGCCCCCCCTAGTAAGATTATTAACTACTCTTACTATAATTTCAAACCTCAAGAATGGATAAGTTAATTTTATATTTTTTTTAAATATTGCTCAGGATTGATGTTATTTCATTTAAATATAATTATATATCGAGAGCCATTTCATCTCGTTCTATATAACTTTTTTTTATGGATATTTCCTATTTTACTCTTTAATTTGTTAGATATTTATGAAACTAATAACATTAATTTATTTCCTATTTTCTTTCTTTTATTTTTGATTATTATCCCTCTCTTAATTATCATTCTAGGAAACTTCGTATCTCATTTTGATTTTTACATTTATGAAATTATTCTTATTGAATTAATTATCTGTATATTTATAATATACTATCTTTTTGATTCGATAAATTTCTTTAAATCCATTAATTGATTAATTTTATAATTAATTATTAACATATTATAGATTTTTCCAGTATTATTTCGAGAAATTGTCGCTCATTTAATAGTTATTATTATTGCTATTGAGATCATATTAAATGTCCTTTTCTTCCATTCCGTTGTAGTAAATAAATAGAATATATTTCAATAATTAACTGCTGAAAATGCAATAAATGAATTAAAATTTGTCTATTCTGTGCAGTTAATTTTTTTAAATTAAAAATAACAAACCCCAACAGCTGATATCATAAAGGTGACTAAAAAAAGACTTTAATGAAATTCTTTATATCCTAATCACCTTAAGGCGAAATAGTTTTTATATTATTAATGCTTATAATCAAATCTAAGAATAGGATTAAGAAAAAATATTAAAACAACAAACAATTAGTATGTTTTATTATTTAAACTGACTATCATTAGATTTGGAAATTTTGTAATAAACCTACTTATTAAAATTCAATTATCCTTAAAGAAAAAAGATTATTAAATCTTGTTTTAAATAAATATTTGGTACTGTTTATTAACTAGATGGATTAATCCATTACTTTTCAGAGGATTGTGATTTCCTAAGTAAAATATAAATTCATGACATATTACATTTTAATCATTACTTTGTGAAGTAGTCCAATTATCTCCCACAACAATAAATTTTAATAAATTATTTGAGGAAAATAATAGAGCAAGATTTAGCCTAAATTATAAATTTTAGTATTCTGGATCGAGAGAGTGCTTGATTTTGATTTCATGATAAACTATGTTTTTATATTATAACACAATGACTTAATTCTAAGCAGTGGTTATACTATCGATCATAAATATTTCAAAATAAAAAATTGTTTAATTGATAAATTAACGATATTGAAATATAATTGCCAAATTAAGAATAAAATGGGTTTAAAAACAGAAATTACAGAGAATAATTAAAAGACTGTAACCTCAAGCTTAAGAGATCTAAACTTAGAAGTAAGTAAACATTTTAAATATTTTGTCAATTAAAATATCCTTTTACAATTAAAAGTCAAACAAATAACTCAAAGGAAATACAATTTAATAAATCTTTTAGACTATTTTATGTGAAAAACTGATAAATACACTCTTGACCTAAAATCACATTGCACAATCTAAAATATTCTCAAAATACAGAATTTATACTAATAAAAGTAAAATTACTCGTAGTATATTCTTAAAAATACTAAGAAATTCATATAAATATATTTTACAATATAATTAACAGAAAATATGATTGTACTTAATATACACTCTCATCTAAACAAACCTATAAACTTTTGCTATTTTTGCATTAACTTATAATTATATTTACATTAATATAAATAAAGGCAGTTTATTTATTTTACCTGAAAAAAAATTCCTGATATTTTGTATTTTATCAATAATTTAAATTAATACTTCTACATTAAATTGAGGTGTGTTAACTTACTAATTATGGTAAAATGAAGCACAATAAGTTATAAAGTTAAGTTGATATTTAAAAATAAAATTAATGCAACTCGTGTATGGGACTAATTTTTCAAATAGAAACTAATACATGCATAATAATTCTTGTTACAAATCAATTTATTCCAATATATAAATGTGAAATTAATTTCAATCAAATTTATACTAAAAATTATCATGATCTTAATCAGATTAACTGCTACTTTCATCTTTTTGTTTCTATTGTTGCTAATTCTGTATTTAATGCTATTTGTACAACTAAAGCATATTTAATATATTGAAAGTAGGCTACCTAATAGTTTTTATTAGTATTAAGATTTAAATTATATTATTTTATTTTTGGTATTCTATATTTCCAAAATTTCGCTTTATAGTCAGTGAGGGCGTAGAATTAATCTTTTTCCTTAAGTTCATTACTTTAGCATTGCTGTATTGTTTGATTGTATTGCTAGTTTGAATTTAAAAATTAATCAGGTTAATTCTTCTCGCTACAAACATTATAGTCTTTGCCATCATAATTGCAGTAAAAGAGGTAATACTCCTTACTGACTGTTATTTAATCTTAATAATTTAACTCATTGTCATTTTTTGCTTAATTATCTTAATGAAATCATCACTTTATCATTTTAAATTACTTGCATTAATAACATGCTAACTATCACTTTAATTATTGTATTTCCTTATCCACTTAAATCTACTTTCATAAAATGTTTAGCCTCTTCTCAATCTTCATAATGTTTAATTTATTTGATTTACTCGTTCTAATTCAAACTTTTCTTTTTTAATTTTACTTAAATTCACTTTATGAATATTTAAGGAAATTAATTTGAAAAAATAAACTTTTAAATTATTTGAAAGTGTTTTATTCAAGTATAAAGAGAGAAAATTTAGTAAATCCATAAGTACAATGATAAAAAAGGTATCAAATCTTTTAATTCATAAATTTCAAACATTTAGAAATGATGTGATCATCTATATTCTTACTTATTATCTTCACTGTATAATATCAATTACTATGTTTAGTACAATATATTAAAATTATGGGGGGGGGGAAGTTTCCTGCCCCAAAATTTTATATTAACCCTAGGGGGGAAGTTTCCTGCCCCCAAAAAGGTAGTTTCCTGCCCCATACATAAAAATATGTAATTTTTATAATTTTCAAAGAACTTTATCATCAATTATGATGTAGTTTTTTTAAATTTAGCTTCAAATTTCATTTCTACCTTGATAATGAATTTAAAATTTAATGAAAATTACATTAATTATTAATAAAAACACTTATTTTAGCCTTGTTAATTATATATAATTTGATAATGAATAATTATGTGCCTTGAAAATTTTATAATAATAAATGTTGTATAGTACATGATTATGGTAATTGAAATTGAAATTTATTGTTTCTATTAAAATTATTTCAAAAAAAATAAAATTTAATGTTGGGGGCAGGAAACTTCCCCCCCCCAAATATTATTCTTATCGAATAGGAAATACTATCAATTTACTCGCAATACATTTTAAAGATATATTTTCTTTAAATAAAAAATGTTTGTATGTGACGATTACGATAACTAATAAAAGAAAGTCAGTTGACAATCATAACTAAATTAAAAAAATAAAACAAGTTTATCTGAAGGAAATATTAATAAAGCAACAAATTATCTCTGAATTTTATTAGTATTATTATTCAATAAATCAATTTTATTTAATTAAAAAATCTGATAAATGGTTGACATAATGTATGTAGAAAATAGCAATTGATTTAAATAAATATTTTCCTTCAAAATATAATTGAGTATATAGTATTTTTATCATTAAATCTATGCTTATTATTATAAAATGGGTTAATCGTAATTTTAATAAAACTCGAAATAAATTTGAAAGAGATAGAGTAGTTATAATAAAGCATTTTTGTTAATATAATTATCTTCCTTTTAAAAGTAAATGATAAAATTATGCAGAGAGTAAACTGATAAATTTGTTTCCCAATTATTTAGAAAATGGCTTATAAGATTTAAATTACACTTAAATAATAAATGCATTTAATATTAGGCATTTGAAATTATTAATTTATTCTGATAATTGGATATATTAACATCTTATAGTTAAATAAATTTATAAGAATTAAAATATACCTTTCCTTAACTTTTTCCCTCAAAATCACTTTGATTATTCATAAAATTCTATAATAATTATTAAATATATTCTTAAAGTAATTTGATGTATGGAAATAATTTAATATATTTAAAAAGTCTTACAACAAAACAATATTATTTTTAAACTTGATATTCCTATTTATAGAAGTATATTGGAATACTCTGTTTATAATTAGTAATAATTCCATTAATTTTAGAAAGAGTATTGAAATAATAGGGGGGGGGGGGAAATATTAAATAATAATATTTAATCAATAATAAAAATTAAAAAGGGCGCAATTAAACAGCGGGAACAAGATGGAAGCAGACAGCGGACAAACCATCGGAAGAAGAAAGTTAAAAGTACTTATGGATGGGGAAGAAAAGACTAAACCGAAAGCATAGAAATCCATATAAGAATACTTTGAATATTAAAAAAAAGGATTGGCAAATCAACTTCAATA
>ARYC01012759.1:0-16253 GCA_000711775.1 Oxytricha trifallax | reverse complement strand
GTCTATTGAATTTCAGCAGTGTCTTGACAAAATCGTGCAAATGAGAAATGATTGCAACATATATAATCAAGGACTTGAATTTGCATTGAAACTACAACAACCCAATCACAAGAATGTTAGTAGTTTGATACCTCAGCAAAATGAAAATAGCAATAGCCTGCATAGTGCATCCAAAATTGAAAGATTTATTAGCAAGGGAAATTTTATTAAGCTATGTTAATAATAATAGGAGGAGCTACATTCTTCGATTAATGCTTACAACAAATTAAAGCCTTTCTCTAGTAAATATATAGGGTGCAATAAGATTTAATGGAAAGGCACAAAGAAGCAAAAGTTAATGCTGATGAGGCGTCAATAGAAATTGACCTAATGTGTTCTTAAGAGTTAAAGAATATGTGTCAAAAATTAATTTCAAAAATTTCCTCTGTTCGTTTGGTAGAGTATACAAATGCAAGTGCCTTTATGGAAACTAGCTTTATAACCCTAGTTAACCAAGAATGTTTGTAGCAGTGAAGATTCCTATTAATAGTTAAAATACCTGTAACAACGAGATTATTTAGCTGGGCAAACTTAATAATACCCAAGATCCTTTTTTAATATTTATTGCGAAAATGCTTGGGGAAATCCAGTACTTTAAAACTAATGCCTTAGTCCTTGAATATTATCATCATGTTCTGTTTCGAGTGATCTAGACACAACTCGCTTAAAACCAAATAGTTTAAATCTCATATGGCATTATTCAAGCAGTGACCCCTGCTAATAAAATAAATATCGTACACTAAGATATTAAGCCTGAAAACATTTTGCTGGATAATAATTTCATTTCTAAATTATATGACTGGGGAATGTCTAATACGAATTATGGAGGCACTTTAGGATATCAAGCTCCTGAAATATTGAGCGTTGATATTTCCAATATAGATGCTATGAAAAAGCTGGACTCTTGGGCTCTTGGAATAACTCTTTACTAGATTTCCACCAAAGGTTAATTTCCAGTTCCATACGATTAGTTGGTTGAAATGGTACAACAAAGAAAAAATTTTAGCTTGGGAAAACATATCGAAGATCCAGAGAACGAATATTTCAAAATCATCAAGGGCTTCAAAAGCGTGATTGATTCAAATGGAATCTGAATGCACCCATTAGGAATGCATATAGTGGGCTACAAGTATTGTATGAAAGATTATATCCTACATCCCTCATAAATAGAAGTATTATTAACGACTCTTCAGAATTTCCATCTTTAAGCTTCACTTGATTCAGCCAGTTAAATACCATTTAAGGGACCTTAAGTGTTAATAGTTTTCTTAAAAAGGTACATATTTTTTTAATCGTCACCCGTTATTTCATGTGCCCATACTATTATAATGTTTTAATAATCAATTCAAGTACTCTAAAAGAGTTTAATGTACCTTGAATCTGGGAATTCTTGATAAAGAAGATTGGGAATTTTTATAGGTATACATATAAGGTGTTGAATATTAGAGAAGGGTATTTGTAATAATAAAAATGTACTTGTAATATTTATTAGTATAGGTACCTAAAAGCTAGTTTAAGTGATGTTTGTTGCATACTCAAATTGATGTTTGTTTCAAGACCCCAAGTTGCAAACATAATAATTTTCCAGTATTTAAAAGTCTTCCTGGAATCAATTTTTACAGGGATAAAGGATCTAAGTTTATTTAAGGGTACTATAAACTCAAGTCTGCTCTCACTGAATAATTCTGGATTTGAGCAGGAAATGTTTGGAAATCTTGAGCAAGGTTTTTCAAAGGATTTAATCAAAATTTTAGGACCCTTTGAGACAAAATTCCAAAGAGGACTTTCATACTAATAGCGAAGACTTGCTAATCAAACCTAAACTTTTTACTTTCCAACTCGATGTTTTCTTAGAACTATAGACTCAAATTTCATGAATTAAAGATGTGAATTTAAGAGCGATTCTTAAAGAAATTCTACCGAAAAACAAGGAAACCTAGACTTAATAAGTTGGAGATCTTTTTAGTAAAAAGTGATGTTTGTTACAAAAGTTTGCCACTCAAGATTCTCAATAAGTTTCCAAGATTTTTAGGGAATTCCACTAAAACTTTAGAGAGTATTTTGAGAAGCAAAAGCCAGGCTGGCTGATAAATTTCTTGGACTTCAAGAGGCAGGGTTGTAATTCGAGTGGCGATGAGTTTAGAGGCTGTGAAAGTTTAAAGCTTAAAAGTTAAAGAGTAGAGTTGGAAGTTGGAGAGAATTTTTAAGTCAAATTAATTATTAACTCAGTGCTCAAGATTTTCATTGAAGCCCTTACAGAATCTCTTGTTTTTATCAGGCTTTTCAAACCTCTGGCTGGCAACTCGGGAGTCGTCTCGCATCTAGTGATCTTCAAGAAGATAAGCAGAGTCGATGTCCTTGCTAAGTTTGATGAAAGGCCTGCCATCCTTGCTACAAACCAAGACCTCAGCTTACGAATACTTCTTGGCTTTGAGTTTAAAATTTATGCTGGACTCGTTCTTAAGTATCACGCTGACCTCCGCGGTTTGCTCGTACTCTTGGGAAAGCCTCTGAGGAATCTGCATTGAATTGATGTCTGGCTTCACAGGGTACTGGAGCTTAATGTTGTACTGGTTCTCCATATTCAGGTTATACTCGAGACTCACGTTAAAGTAGTCGACCTCCTGGGATTCCATTTAGAAATTTATAAGAATAATAATAATATTAGGCGGTTGATTAAATATCCAATTAAGGATTCATAGCGAGTTAAAATTTATATGAAACCGTTTGAGGGAGTTAAGTGTTTGAGAAAGGGTCAAGGCCAGAGGCGCTTGGAATTAGGGTTAGTGAGATATTTGAATCTCAGAGAGAGGAAGCTAGTAGCAAGCGACCTGCATCTCAGTTGGCAATTTGTGTTTAGGGTTGTATCATGCTCGTGTTCAGGCTACCAGAAAACTTCTGGCTGGGAGGGTTCATATTGAAATTGCCTGGAGTCGACTGAGTTCTTAAGGAGTCAGGAATGATATTGCGTTTAATCCTCTTGATGTTCCTCTGCACGATCTCTTGGTCGGTGAACTGCTCGTTAACTTGGATCGAGCCTAAGGGAAATGAGGGCGAGGTAAAGGTGTTCTGGGGTCTCTCGGGTCTCTTGCGAGTCTTGGCTCCATGATTCAATAAGTGGAGAGCCCGACCTCTGGTACTTGGATTCAGATTCACGGCATTCGCAAGGAGGTTGTACATATCGCTCTGGATCTGGACGAACTTGTTCTTGCCAATCGACTTCATGTCCTTTCTTTTCTGGAGGCCTTCCTTAATGTTCTTGGGGAAGAACTCCGGCTTTAGAGTGTTGATGATCTAAAATCAAGTTTTAAATTCGATAATAAAAATAGATACATTGTAAAGGAACTGCCGATTAACTGATCGCTTGTCTTCAATCTTGGGGAGGTACCTTCTCACAGTTTCATCGTTTTTTACCTGTAAGATAAGTGAGGTCACTGTTAACTCGTTCAGCTTAGGCACGTTGATGATCCTCACTTCCTGGTTGAGAAGCAACTATAATTTCATGTAACAGAAATCAGTCTTACTTTCTTATTGCCTGCAAACACATCTTCGTAAAAATTCTATCGTGCATTCTTGATAAGGAGGCAAGTAATACTAACCTATGAAAAAGTTTAGCGCGGCTTCTTACCTTGGTTCAGCAAAATGTTATAGATCTCCTACTTGGACTTCAACAGCTGGGCCAGGTCAGAAGTGGGCACCTGCATAATTCCGAGTTGCTCCTGGTTATATTGGATTTTGTATTCCCTCTGGGGCTTAATGTAAATTTAATCATTGAAATTCTCTCTCATTTGAGTTGCCCCAGAACTCCTAAACTGCTTCACCTCCTCTTAGCCTGCGCTGTAGTGCTAGTAGTTGTTGGATCTGCTAGCGAAGCCTGAAGGCGTGTTGGTTGAGAGACCGTTCCCTCCCATTTAGAGCGTGGACGAGGGAGGATTATTGATTCTAAATTAGTTAGGGGTTCTATTCTAAACATCTGGATTGCTAGACGATTACATTCTGTCAATACTCCCATCGTCCTTGTCCTCGACTTCGTTGGGGTTGTAGTGCGAGTCCTCGTTTCCTATCACGTTGGGCTGGTGGAACTGGTTGGCATGAGGGCTGAAGGTGGCGTTGGTCTGGTCGTCTTCCTGCATTTGAACATCGGAGGGTTTAATCAATTGCTTCTACTCATTCTGCATTTGCCCTAACTCCTATCTCTAGGCAGCTTCCTAAATATTGTTAGTTTGAAAATCTTACAGCGTATTTATCAAAGCGGCCTAATGGTCTTCTCTCTGTAGCCTGAATCGAGGGCGGGTTTGAATTGTTCAGGCTTCGAACTGCTGGACTATGTTTTGAATGGACTGGTTGTCTTGCTATTGGTTGCTGATATCAATACTCTCTTGGATCTCTCCTTCCTCCAAAGAGTTGGATCTCATCATTATACTCACATCAATCGGCTGATTTGAATACATCAGTTAAAATGAGATTTATAATATTGATTGTAATTTTAATAATAGTGATATGTAATTAATTAGATATTTAAATTAATTATTAACTGTATATAAAACCAAATTAAAAAGTTTAATGAGAGAGATCTATCGCACATTTCAGCGCAGTCACACTAATCACTCACACTCTCCATTAGTCACACTTCTTCAGTTATGTTCATTAGTATATGGGTAGTGTATGTATATAAAATTGCATTGTTGTTTATGTATTGCGATAGAGTTATACGAGATCGTGCCTACGGCAGATCCATCATTCCATGATGGGTCTTGCGATCTCGTATAACTCTATCGCAATACATAAACAACAATGCAATTTTATATACACACACTACTCATATACTAATGAACATAACTGAAGAAGTGTGACTAATGGAGAGTGTGAGTGCTTAGCGTGACTGTGCTGAAATGTGCGATAGATCCTCTCTCATTAAACTTTTTAATTTGGTTTTATATACAGTTAATTATTAATTTAAATATCTAATTAATTACATATCACTATTATTAAAATTCCAATCAATATTATAAATCTCATTTTATTTGATGTATTCAAATCAGCCGATTGATGTGAGTATAGTGATGAGCTCCAACTCTTTGGAGGAAGGAGAGATCCAAGAGAGTATTGATATCAGCAACCAATAGCAAGACAACCAGTCCATTCATACATAGTCCAGCAGTTCGAAGGCCTCAACAATTCAAACCCTCCCTCGATTCAGGCTTCAGAGAGAAGACCATTAGGCCGCTTTGATAAATACCCTGTAAGATTTTGAAACTAACAATATTTAGGAAGCTGCCTAGAGATAGGAGTTAGGGCAAATGCAGAATGAGTAGAAGCAATTGATTAAACCCTCCGATGTTCAAATGCAGGAAGACGACCAGACCAACGCCACCTTCAGCCCTCATGCCAATCAGTTCCACCAGCCCAACGTGATAGGAAACGAGGACTCTCACTACAACCCCAACGAAGTCGAGGACAAGGACGATGGGAGTATTGACAGAATGTAATCGTCTATCAATCCAGATGTTTCGAATAGAACCCCTAACTAATTTAGAATCAATAATCCTCCCTCGTCCACGCTCTAAATGGGAGGTAACGGTCTCTCAACCAACACGCCTTCAGGCTTCGCTAGCAGATCCAACAACTACTAGCACTACAGCGCAGGCTACGAGGAGGTGAAGCAGTTTAGGAGTTCTGGGGCAAGTCAAATGAGAGAGAATTTCAATGATTAAATTTACATTAACCCAGAGGGAATACAAAATCCAATATAACCAGGAGCAACTCGGAATTATGCAGGTGCCCACTTCTGACCTGGCCCAGCTGTTGAAGTCCAAGCAGGAGATCTATAACATCTTGCTGAACCAAGTTAAGAAGCCGCGCTAAACTTTTTCATAGGTTAGTATTACTTGCCTCCTTATCAGGAATGCACGATAGAGTTTTTACGAGATGTGTTTGCCGGCAATAAGAAAGTAAGACTGATTTCTGTTACATGAAATTATAGTTGCTGCTCAACCAGGAAGTGAGGATCATCAACGTGCCTAAGCTGAACGAGTTAATAGTGACCTCACTTATCTTACAGGTAAAGAACGATGAAACTGTAAGAAGGTACCTCCCCAAGATTGAAGACAAGCGATCAGTTAATCGGCAGTTCCTTTACAATGTATCCATTTTTATTATCGAATTTAAAACTTGAATTTAGATCATCAACACTCTAAAGCCGGAGTTCTTCCCCAAGAACATTAAGGAAGTTCTCCAGAAAAGAAAGGACATGAAGTCGATTGGCAAGAACAAGTTCGTCCAGATCCAGAGCGATATGTACAACCTCCTTGCGAATGCCGTGAATCTGAATCCAAGTACCAGAGGTCGGGCTCTCCACTTATTGAATCATGGAGCCAAGACTCGCAAGAGACCCGAGAGACCCCAGAACACCTTTACCTCGCCCTCATTTCCCTTAGGCTCGATCCAAGTAACGAGCAGTTCACTGACCAAGAGATCGTGCAGAGGAACATCAAGAGGATTAAACGCAATATCATTCCTGACTCCTTAAGAACTCAGTCGACTCCAGGCAATTTCAATATGAACCCTCCCAGTCAGAAGTTTTCTGGTAGCCTGAACACGAGCATGATACAACCCTAAACACAAATTGCCAACTGAGATGCAGGTCGCTTGCTACTAGCTTCCTCTCTCTGAGATTCAAATATCTCACTAACCCTAATTTCAAGCGCCTGCCTGACCCTTTCTCAAACACTTAACTCCCTCAAACGGTTTCATATAAATTTTAACTCGCTATGAATCCTTAATTGGATATTTAATCAACCCCCTAATATTATTATTATTCTTATAAATTTCTAAATGGAATCCCAGGAGGCCGACTACTTCAACTTGAGTCTCGTGTATAACCTGAACATGGATAACCAGTACAACATTAAGCTCCAGTACCCTGTGAAGCCAGACATCAATTCAATGCAGATTCCTCAGAGGCTTTCTTAAGAGTCCGAGCAAACCGCGGAGGTCAGCGTGATACTTAAGAAGAGTCCAGCATAAATTTGAAACTCAAAGCCAAGAAGTATTCGTAAGCTGAGGTCTTGGTTTGTAGCAAGGATGGCAGGCCTTTCATCAAACTTAGCAAGGACATCGACCCTGGTTATCTTCTTGAAGATCATTAGATGCGAGACGACTCCCGAGTTGTCAGCCAGAGGTTTGAAAAGCCTGATAAAAACAAGAGATTCTGTAAGGGCTTCAAGAAAATCTTGAGCACTGAGTTAACATTTAATTTGACTTAAAAATTCTCTCCAACTTCCAACTCTACTCTCTATCTTTTAAGCTTTAAACTTTCACAGCCTCTAAACTCATCGCCACTCGAATTACAACCCTGCCTCTTGAAGTCCAAGAAATTTATCAGCCAGCCTGGCTTTTGCTTCTCAAAATACTCTCTAAAGTTTTAGTGGAATTCCCTAAAAATCTTGGAAACTTATTGAGAATCTTGAGTGGCAAACTTTTGTAACAAACATCACTTTTTACTAAAAAGATCTCCAACTTATTAAGTTTAGGTTTCCTTGTTTTTGGGTAGAATTTCTTTAAGAATCGCTCTTAAATTCATATCTTTAATTCATGAAATTTGAGTCTATGGTTCTAAGAAAACATTGAGTTGGAAAGTACAAAGTTTAGGTTTGATTAGCAAGTCTTCGCTATTAGTATGAAAGTCCTCTTTGAATTTTGTCTCAAAGGGTCCTAAAATTTTGATTAAATTCTTTGAAAAACCTTGCTCAAGATTTCCAAACATTTCCTGCTCAAATCCAGAATTATTCAGTGAGAGCATACTTGAGTTTATAGTACCCTTAAATAAATTTAGATCCTTTATCCCTGTAAAAAATTGATTCCAGGAAGACTTTTAAATACTGGAAATTTATTATGTTTGCAACTTGGGGTCTTGAAACAAACATCTATTTGAGTATGTAACAAACATCACTTAAACTAGCTTTTAGGTACCTATACTAATAAATATTACAAGTACATTTTTATTATTACAAATACCCTTCTCTAATATCCAACACCTTATATGTATACCTATAAATTCCCAATCTTCTTTATCAAGAATTCCCAGATTCAATAATCAAACTTGCATGAAATTGATGGAGAGATTAATTATAGTTTGCAATGATAAAGTGTAAATAATGTTACTTAAAAATTAACTAAGTCTTAAAATTTTTAACTGCTGAATCAAGTGAGCTTAGAGACATCTAGAGTAGTTATAAATTAAGCAGGTATATCTTCATACAATACTGAGTCCAACGCTTTCTATGGTAACATTCGATCAATTGGATCAATAGTTAACAAGCCCTTGATGATTTTGAGATATTCGTTCTCTGGGTTCTCGATATGTTTTCCCAGACTAAACTTTCTTCTTTGGTCTACCATTTCAACCAACTAATCGTATGGAACTGGGAATTAACCTTTGGAGGAAAGCTAGTAAAGAGTTATTCCAAGAGCCCAGGAGTCCAGCTTTTTCATAGCATCTATATTGGAGATATCAACGCTCAAAATTTCAGGAGCTTGATATCCTAAAGTGCCTCCATGATTCGTATTAGACATTCCCCAGTCACATAATTTAGGAACGAAATTGTTATTCAGCAGAATGTTTTCAGGCTTAATATCTTGGTGTACGATATTTATTTTATGAGCAAGGGTCACTGCTTGAATAATGCCATAGGAGATTTAAACTATCTGGTTTTAACTAAGCTGTGTCTAGATTACCCGAAACAGAACTTGAGGATAATATTCAAGGACTAAGGCATTAGTTTGAAGTATTGGATTTCCCCAAGCATTTTCGCAATAAATCTTAAAGAAGGATCTTGGGTATTATTAAGTTTGGCCAGCTAAAAAATCTCGTTGTCACAGGTATTTTAACTATTAATAGGAACCTTCACTGCTACGAACATTCTTGGTAGGCTAGGGTTATAAAGCTAGTTTCCATAAAGGCACTAGCATTTGTATACTCTACCAAACGAACCAGAGGCAATTTTTGAAATTAATTTTAGACACCTATTCTTTAACTCGTAAGAACACATTAGGTCAATTTCCATTGACGCCTCTTCAGCATTAACTTTTGCTTCTTTGTGCCTTTCCATTAAATCTTATTACACCCTATAGATTTATTTCAGACAATCTTTAATGACTTTTTCTTTTTTCAACTCCATGTTGTAAGCATAAATCGAAGACTGTAACTCATCCTATTATTATTAAGATAGCTTACTAAAATTTTTCTTGCTAATAAATCTTTCTATATTGGATGCACTATGCAGGCTACTGCTATTTTCATTATGCTGAGGTATCAAGCTATTAACATTCTTGTGATTGGGTTGTTGTAATTTCAATGCAATTCAAGTCCTTGGTTATATATGTTGCAATTGTTTCTCATTTGCACGATTTTATCAAGACACTGCTGAAATTCAATTGATAAGGTTTATTCTTGTTATATCTTCGTATCATATATCATTATATTTTACTACAGGCCACCTGTAATTTCTTGTTACTCATCATCGCTAGAGATGATCGATATTTCATCGAGTGGTTCTTCCTGTTCTGTAGCTTTCACTTTTAAAATAGCGTTCGAAAATGTCTTTCTCCAGTCATATGGCTTTTCTATAATTGTAATCGATTCAGATCCTTAGGAATAATCTTCCTCTGATCTCTAGCAGTTTATATTCTCTAATGATTTCGATACTTCGTTTTGTTTGTTCCTGCTGTATACATAGAAGTTAAAATTTCCATTGCCTCCTTGCATTGAACATTGTTTTATTGTGTCAGCCAATTTGAAATCTTTTAACTTGAGTTTTGCGAGTGTAGATTTCTCATTTTAAGGCAAGTGCTTTTACCCAAGGGCATATGTTAATAAGGTTAACGATCATCTGCCGAGTTTTGTTAGCCATGACTTTGTCAAATATATACGTGAGTGATTCTTACATTTTCTGGAGTTTAAAGAGATTGAAATGTCTCGATATCTGCACAATGAAACTCAAGGAGATTAAGTATATTTTTTATATGTTTCTACTTCGCAAATTTCATCTGAAACTCTTACAATTTATTTGAAGAAAATGTTACCCTATTCTAAACAATCTCTATACCTACGCTTTTACATTAATGAAGGAATGCCACCTAAAGTTCACTTGTCCAAAACCAGAACCAATATCCATAAACACTGATTGATTTGAGAAGCCACACTCTTTGAAGGAAGAGATAATTTTTTCCAGGCTGCCATAAGTGATTTCTCCATATTCAATTTAAGCCGTGCTCTCTTTCAGTTCTTTTGGCATATCAAGTTAGTACTTTGACCTTGTGATATGATCATGAATAAGTGACGTTCCTTACTCTTTGAGTTTGACCTCATTAATATCTCCCCATTAATAGTTAGATTCTTTTTTTATATTTGTTAAGATTTTATTTAAGATTTTACTTAACTCTTTGACTATAAGTTTTCATTGAGTATCATCAATTGTACCTTATTCTTCAGGTATTTGTTTTTATGAATCCTTCATTTATAAAAGAATTATCGGTTGCCTTCTTTACATTAAGTGCAGTAATTGGAAGGTGAGGATAAGTGTTATGCGGTCGTTATTATTAATGCTAATAACTTACAGCTGAAAGTGCTTGATACTTTTATGATTAGATAATATCCTTTTAATTAGGAAATGGTGCTTGATAATATAGTTTGGCATCAGATATTGGCAAAGATTTAAAAGTCAAAGGATGAATAATCTACTTGCCAAAATTTAAGTTGAGGAATGGGCTAACAGACCCCATAAGTGATGGATTTGGATTTTACTTTGTCTATCCAATATTTTGCTTGACAGGAATAAATTCTGCTTAATTTAATCTTATTAACCCTCTTGAATTTGAATCAATTTATAGCTTCTTCGAAAGACTTTAGAAGCCAATTTAGTTATGAGAACTTTCCTCTGCCGGTTTAAGTAAAAGTTGTTGCTGAGTTGTTTAGGAAATCTGTTTTTCCAAAGCTTATGACTATTGCATATCCGATTTCAATGAAGGACTTTGAATATAATCACCTTAATGATTTTCATTTTTAAAGCAATGGCTGATACTCCCAAGTTATATGATAGAAGGCAGGCCTTATTTTATTATTTCCTTAGGAGAATTCTAGTTTTCAGATTTTTAAGTCAACACTTAATGCAGGGAAGAATTTCCTATAATAACTTTCTCACTTGATAACTCGCTCACCGTCTGATAACGAAAATGTGAAAAGGAACTTTTTGATAAACTAGTTGTGATAACTTCTTTTTCTTCCTCTTCATTCTCATGATCTTGATTCTTTCTCAAAACTCATATAAAATCAAACTGGGAAGTAATTTGCTTACTTTATACTTTAGAAGGCAGAATTGTAGACTTGGAAGAAGTCTACTTTCTCTTAAGAGAATTTTTTCCCCCTTAACTAAGGGGCTTTTAGTCTTTTCAATAATATTTTAAACTTTGCACTAATGCTTTCTCATACTATCTAAAGAGCTAAAATAATTGCCGCATTCTTAGCAGATTACTTCTTTGAAATTAGATTGCCAGTTTATTCCATCTGATTTTGAATGGGAATTAAGGTGTTTATAAAAGCTCGACTTGACCTCATAGAGTTTATCGCATCCTGCTATCGGGCATCGTTTGGAAAAGGGTGTAGGTTAGTTTATGATTGCTTATTAAGATTTGTTTCCCTTAGTTTTTACCATTTTAAATAAGCGGTAAAGTTAAAACTCTATTGAAATATAATTACAATCATATACCCTCTCAAAGCATTAATAGGAAGGGATCTTATAAAATTTATCAATGGAAGTTTATCACATATATCAGCATTAGCTTAAAGCTTAATCGTTGATAAGCGAGAATATATACTTAAATATGCCATGATAGGATATTGGTAGAGTACAAATCGCCCACGAAATAATAGTAGAAAAATTTCCACGAAAGTATGATAATTATTAATGGTAATAGTTAGTATAAAGGAAGCATAATATAGATAAATAGATTAGAGAGCTATTGCAAACATTAAAGCTAACTATTAATATACGAAAGATATTAATTAACATTCTAAGAATAAAAGAGACAGTGGTTAGTGAATGGATTAGGGGAAATTAATCTTTTTATTTTAGATTTTTTTCAAATGGGAAGCTTGTGAGGTTCTTCATATCTAGTAATCAAGATATATCGCAACCTGTTCTCATATTTGAAGCTTGTGGATTTTGCATTTGCAATCATACACCCAAAGATCTTAAAAGCCTTTCTTGATATAGAAAGTTGTTTTGGGGTTGCATTTATTGCGCTCACTCATATTGGGTAGGTTAAGAGTCTTCCTAGCCTTGTCCAATTGCTTCTGAAGTCTGGGTTTCAACTTGGGTTGATATATCTTCCTATCTTCAATGTCATGGTATACTTCTCTTCCTAGTTTGTCAGCATTGTCACTTTTGACGACTTTGGCATTCGGGTCAAGCAAAATCCACAGCTGATCTTCCAGCTATCTCGCAATACTTAACAGTCTAGAGCCCTTAGAGCTCTTGGATTCAACACTCCTCACAGCTTTGTTCTCCTGCAACCATTTATCAAGTAAGATATTTAGACAAGCGAATCTTGAAGTATGAGGTCTATGTGGAATATTAACAAAGAAATTGGCAAGTGATTAAAATATCATGGCAACACGCAGACCTTGAGATATTAAAGCTCTAGCTGACTGTATATGATGTCTTGAAGGATTTTATGGTTTGTTGCCCTTGCGAGTACGCTACTTGAATTTACCAGGCTTCCGGATGATAGAGGTATTAAAATCGACAACTTAGAATCTTTCAACTTTAAAGAACTCAAATAAGTCAAGGTGGATTCCTTTTAAGACTTTAAAATAGGAAAGCTGTTCAACCACATCACTGTTGTATTCGTTGATGAATGCCTAGAAAACTTTAGATAGACTCTTGCGGAGCTGCCCATTTAAATAGCTTTGAAATACAGTTGCCTTTAAGGGATTGAAAATCTTGAGTACTTGCTTAGGCATTCTCTCTATAGATCAGTTGAAATATATAATAAATTTTACCATCGGCGATCTCGCCATAACGCTTATTTAGTAATGAAAGGAAGGCTGTATTATAGAGCAAGTCTTTGAGTTCTCGCAGTTGTTCAGGCAATAGCATAAATTCTATGTTTATCTTTCGTTCAACCTCACCATCTGCAGTGTCTTCCAATACATCCACTGCTTTCATTAAGCACACCTAAATTTTGCTTAAATTTTATAACTTACTGATTGGTTTGGAATATCCAATAGAGTGAATGGAGTGAGGGAAGACTTTAGATCCCAGTGCTCTCTTACTTTGAATGAGTACTTCAATAAGTTGACTTAAGGTTCAGGGTAGTTAAATAAATCATAATCTAGGTCAACGCTAGTGAAATCAATTGGTTAAACTTATTTAATAGGTATGTCTTGAATTTTTTCAGCTTCCAATCCCTGATTGTTTACTTGGATATTTATCTTTGAAGGAGAAGCAGGAATGGCAGTCTGAGCAACAATTAGATCAACAGTAGCTTCTTCAATCTTAATTGGTTGATGCTTTCGCTATTAATGCAACTTCAGTGTGCGCTTAAGCATCCATTATCCACAAAGATCACAATGAAGCAAATCGAACTGGCTTTTGGACTTCGCATATCTAAAACAATTATAATAAATCCTTACTTCCAGAGTTTGCCACTGCTCTAATCACTGGCTTGTTTCTACTAATATCTTAACTATTATTATTATTATTATAGGTAATATTCTTCTTAGGAATGAGGACTAATGAGAGGTAAGCAAATATACTATTGCCAAGGAATCATTATTATACTTACGAGCAGATTAACATATATTGAATTTGTAAATTTAATTTAATATTTTTAACTTATTACTATAAAAAATAAGGTAAGTCAGACTGCCATTTTAAAGTTGTTCTGGGTAGATGTCATAACACATTATAGTCTTCGTTAGTCACTTTCGATACTTATAAGGATGATTGTGAATCATTTAGTTTAAGTAGATAAATTTTAAAGGAAATCACATACAAGTAAGTAATAGCCACTTGTTTATATTTTGAATTCAGATTTTATATAATTAACTATAAATAATTTATACTTAGATCTCTTATATACTCATAAACATCATTCTAACCCAACCACTCTCGTTGCTCAAACCCAGTCACTCTCGTTATAACCCCTTAATATATGATTCACTTATCGGTATCTCCTAATAATTGCCCTATCAAATATTCAGCAAGGAAGGTCTTGGAATTTGTGAATTAGTTGGCATTTGCAACTTTAGATTTTCAACTTTCAGATCGGTAGGTCGGTATACCCAATTTCTGATCTGAGGACACTTTCCAGAGACCCTCCTCATTTCCCTTCGGACTCACCATGAGCTTCCTACCTTGGAATCTTAAGATAATTTTTTTTCTGCCAAAACCACTCCTAATCGTCTAGAAATCCAAGCCTCATTACATAAACATACAATAAGTGGGTTTTAAAGATACGGAACCGCGGATTTAGAGGGGTGGGTGGATTTATTTTCAATTCCAAGTTTGAAAGTGGCTATAATCTCTAAGGGATTATAGAATATGACTTATATGATTTTACAAAAATTATTTTCTAATCCTCTCCAAACCCTACCACCCCAACTTAAATGTTGCAAATACACTATAGAACGATGAAATAGAAGGAGGGAACTCGATTGGAGGTGGAAGTGGCTATAACCCATCTTGAAATGTTTGGGTGCCCTTAACCGCCATTTTGACCTTAAAAATTGAAGAAAATAGCCTTATATTTTTCCATTGATCCTACCTCAAAATATGTTCTTTAATAGTTCTAAGTTATCCAAATGTGTTATAATTGTTGGCAGGCTATATAACCACACATTTGATTAGCTTGAATGTGAAAGCATAAATAGGAGAGACAATATCCTAAATAAATTCAGCCTAAACAAGGCTATTTTTAAATTTTCATAGTCTTACTGGAAAAAGTCTACCTCAACCCTAAAGGTAGACCTCTATGCCTTTGCTTGGCCATGACCTTGGAGATTCTTTGACTTGGGCTGATATATATTTTAACAATTGAAATAAGGAACTAATAAACACAGGTAGAGTTAGAAGCTTGGATGGAAGAAAGTCTACCTTAGACTTGGAAGAAGTCTACTTTTTCCTCTAGAAGAAGTCCACTTTTTCAACTGGAAGAAGTCCACTTTTTCAACTGGAAGAAGTCTACTTTTAAGACTGGAAGAAGTCCAATTTTGCAACTGGAAGAAGTCTACCTATTGGAAGATTTCCACTTTATCAAATTATCTCTAAGATTGAAATAATCTGAGACTAAAAATATAAACTATAGTTATCCAAGTAGCTCCTCACTTAAACTATAATAAAAATAATAGCAGGAGTATTGCAAAAATTCTAATGAGAGGGAAGGTTCGGTAACTCAGAATATTTTTCTTAGAATAGAATATATATATGAATTATGTATAATGTAACAAACATCACTTTCAGTTAACCTTAATTCAAGTAAGAGTTCCTAGATTACCAACACTAGTTTTAAAAATTGCAATTCTCTTTTTTCTAATAATAACAACCTACCTAGCCTTGCTTATAAGCTATGGACTCAACTTAGAACTCCTCAATCAACTCGGTAGGAAGTCTTCAAGCTTTGGAAGTTAAATTTACCAAACTTCATAGTAGAATCTATCGACCAGCAATACCATTAAGCTCTATGCAAACTTTAGTCGCTTTACTTTTATCATAAAACGAACGAACTTTAAAGAGTCCTTACTAACTTCCTACAACTTAGTACAAGTAGAGAGCTTTGATAAAAGAGCGGCTTTAAAAAACTTTTGAATGAAAGTTTTCTTAGAGGCTTACTCAATAAGTTGAAGAAAAAATTTGAAATAAATGGAAGATGAATGGAAGATAACTTGTAAAGTTTTGATGTGATGTTTGTTACATAGATTAAAAGTCTTATACTTTTCTATGATTTTCACTTAGCTTTGAGATGAATAATTGATATTCAGTAGACTCAATTCTACCAATCATTCAGCAAAGTTATTTCTATACTTACAAACAGCAATTACTCTATAAGATTGTAGACCTTGAATCTAGACCAAGATAGTTTTTCCCTTAGTCTTTATGAGAATTAGAAGATAGATTGAAGATAAGTCGACAGTATCAATTACAGCAAGGGGCAGT
>ARYC01012758.1:0-11316 GCA_000711775.1 Oxytricha trifallax | reverse complement strand
GAAGCGCTTCGACGCGATCAGAATATAGAGCTCCTCCAAGAAGCCTTCAAGCCAACCATAGACCCCTCTGAAATCAGCTTCGACTCTCACTCCATTGGTCCAGAACCTGGCCAGCCTCCGGCTGCAGTTAACCCAGCGTAAGGGCAGTGAGGTGGTCAATGCAACAGGCCATGACAACTGGACAGCCATTACACCCAGACGCTTGCAGCTGTCCAGCAGGGCAGTGAGCAGCAGTAAATTCACTGTGAAGGAATAGGAAGGTAAGCTATAGCTATACGATTTCATTCTAATTTAGTTGATACTAAGTTAAGTATACCCAATAAGATGAATGACTAAGCACCTTTAGCAAACTCTGGCAACACCTATGCTCAACCATCGCAACATTATACTCCCATCGCAGCAGTCAGACAGCAAGTCAGCCAGAGGTTGGGCACTTATGGCACCATGGCTAGGAATCTCTATATAACCAAGGAATCCACCAAAAGGCAGCAGTTCTCGATGAGCTTCGTGGCAGCAATCACTAAGGACCAGCTGGTAGCCAGCCAAGTCATTGAGGGCGCCTTCGATGCTGTGCTGTTCGAGAACTTCCTCTACCACACCCTGCGCCAGCTGCGCACTGACAAGGACCTAGGCCTGAAGAAGATCGTGCTGCTCATGGACAACGCAGTCATTCACAAGTACTCTGAAGTGTTGGAGACTGCGAGGAAGTTGAAGGTGACGGTGCTATTCAATGCCGAGTACTCACCCTGGCTCAACCCAATCGAGCAGCTGTTCTCATACATCAAGAGGCACCTCAGGCAGGAGCAGGCAGACAGCAAAAGTAAGTGTACTTATCATAACCTCTTATAGAATTCACTTGGTTAAGAGACTCTCTCAAATTCTGAAGGCCATGACCAAGAGTGATGTCAACAAGCTCTGGGCCTTCAGCGTCAAGCAGTGGTGCACCACCATCAGACATGGGTTCGTATGAGACAGTGATTAATGACGATGAGTGGAGTCGCAGGTGCTCTGGCACCAGTCAAGACAAGCATCCATAGCAGTTGAACTGTTAAATTAATTGATTAAAACTTCCCTATTATAAATCACGCTTTTAAGTTTAAGTTTAAACTAATCAATCATCAAACTATCAAAACCTCTCTCACCTCCGCACATTGCTGAGGTCAAGTCCACCAACACACCAACGATGGTCCAACTGCTTGAGCTACCAATGATGGCACCGATGGATCAAGGATGGAGCAATAGATTTTAAGATCTAGAAGATGAGAATGGATTGCTGATTGGCCTCAACTCAAGCCTATCGACGACGAATCGACACGAAGTGACCATGCCTGATCAACGCCAATTGACTGTGTCAAACGATCATGTAAATCATCGAATTCCTCCCAAACATTAAAATCAAGTACTTAGTTGTTCAAGAAAAATTTGGGGTTTATATTATGATGCTAAACACTAAAATCAACAAAATTTGTACTAATACACATTCGATCAACACAGTGGTTCCTATAATTTGGTCATAATTAAATATTTAATTTATTTTTTAAATTTCCTATTTTTACGTATTTTAGCAATATTAATAATAAATAGGCATTTTTTATTATTTTATTCATTTTAAAACAATAAGTTTCATTATTTGACACAATTAAATAAATATTTTAAATTATAAAGCAGGATTCTTGGATGAAAACCTACATCCAACATTTTACGACATATTTGATAACTACAAAGTAACTAGAAATTATAAAAAATTTCCTGAAGGTAAACCTATCGAATATGATAGATATTGCCTTTTTTATTTGACCTTTAAGAAGAATGTTCAAAACCCAATAACCCAACTTTTATTAAGTTTTATATTGATAAAGTAGAATATTAAAAAATTCTTTAATAAAAAATATATATAAAGGTCTATGAGTCTTTTAATATTAGTAATTTAATTTAGCATATGAGAGGTTTGGGGAGAGTTAACGATAGTGTGTATATAGATTTAATCATGATAAATAAAAAGAAAATATAAGTTAATAAGAATATAAATAAGATTAATATGAATACTTGCAAAATAAAATAGAAACAGAATTACTAAAAAGCTTTGTTATCTTTACAATCATCTTCATAAATATCTCTATCAGCATTCCAGAATTATTTTTAGTATCCTCTTGAGCTCTGTCTGCAAAATCTCCTTCCAAGAGTCTACAGCTACTCTATCTAGTTAGGATTTCTAAAAAATAAAAAGTTTGAATATGTTTTTTTGTAACTTACATTTTTGTGAGTGTAACTGCTCCACCACATCTCCATTAAATTTATTATTATTAATCTTATTTATATTCTTATTAACTTATATTTTTCTTTTTATTTATCATGAATGTTTAAGTTGCGTTAAGGATGTAATGATTTTAGCGATCAATTAAAATATTTTCTTAATCATACTACATATAGCAAGGCTAACCGTATATCTACTGCATCCGTTATATCTCACTGTCTCTTAACATTGAATTTAAAGAGATGACATCTTAATTCTAAGCCTAAGAGACATTTATATTATAGCATCATGCCAGTTAAATTATTAATCATAATACTCTCTCCCTCATCTAAAAAGCTTTTATGTTTCTTCGCCATATTCCTGAGATTGATATCTCTGATTAATCTATTACTAACTTAAATAAAAGAATGGAATATCTTCCATCATTATTATTAATAGAGTAGTTGACTTTAAATTTTCATTTTTTAAGACTAATAAAGATTAGATATTTAAAAAAATTCCAAGGAGATTCCATGTTTTGAGTTTTTGTTAAAAATACTTTTAAAACTCATTTTCAATAATCGCCGTAACTCCTAATATTTTTCATTATGAATCCTTAAAGAGTCCCAAAAACCTAAAATAAATACGTACTTGTTTACTATATTCAATAAAAATTCAATCAAACTATGTAAAGGACTTATAAGGTTTTGATTGTGAGCCAAACAAATTAATATAAATATACCTTTGATTTTAATATTAAATTCTGAAATAGTAATAATATAAGAAATGATAATCCTAATGGTTATTACTATCAAATTAAATCAGATATTACATAATTTTAAATAAATATAAGAATACAAAATTATAAATGACATAAATTTTAAACCAATATTGTAGAATAGAATTAATTTAGGAAAAGTAATGCTATTAGAGAGAGTGAAATTCTAATTTATGATTCAAAAAATCTTTAATTTAAAAATAATTGTATATCAGATTACATTTTAACAGTATCTCTAATTATCAATTATCTAAGAATTAATTATAACCAAAATATAAATAGTAAAGTTTTTAGAAAAAAATAGTTTTTTATTTTAAGGTATACTTAGAGAATTATAAAAATTGTAAATTGTACATTTTTAAGATAGTTATTTTTTAAAAAAAGAATTATACAAAAATGTGATATTATTAATTTAAAAAATGATTAAAATATTTATTCAAAATTGCTGGAGACTAATGACTTTAGTAAAGAATACCAGAAATAAAGAAGCGAATATTATAGAAGGAAAAGTAGAAATAATTGAATTAAGGTTAGGAGCAGAAATCAAACAAGAGACATATTTTTGTGTTTTGCATCAAAACAAAGAAGGAAGATAGATGCACACGCAATTTAAAGAAGCAGTATCTACTAATACAACAATATTCAGCTAAGCGCTAATCATTCACAGTACTACCTAAAAAAATTCAAAGTAGCAATACCTCTCTATTAACGTGAAGAAAATGGCTGTATTAAGATTCTAGAATTGTCAGATTTTGCTATTTCCAACCAGTTGTCTTTCAGCTAGATTAGAAATTTGTACAAATAGTAATCCTTGAAGAGATTATTGACAGCAGAGATTGCAGAGTCAATAAAGAAAGAAATTGAGAAAGTCTCCGTCAACTAGGTTGAGCCCGCAATGTACTTTTGGTATAAATTAATTGAGGGCAGGGACTCAAAATTGATGGTGCAAGAAGAGAAGATAATAGAAAGCATAGATGTGAATGTGAACGACATTGAGCCTAAGGAGATTAAGCGAAAAATTTAATGAAGATAGGTAATACTAATGCAATCTTTACTCGGCATTAAAGTAATCAATTATAAATAATCATTAATTACACCAATAAAATTTTTTGAACAATTTTATTTTTTTAAAAAAAACTATCTTCTAAAAACTTTATAATGTACAATTTTGATTATTATTGATTCTGATTTAATTAAAGATACTATTAAAAGTGTAATCTTATATAACTATCATTATAAAAATAATAAGTAACTGTCATAAATTAGGTTATTGCTCTCTCTCATTATATTTTATTTTTCACAATACCAATAATTAAAAAGAGTTTTAGTTAAACATCGAGGAATAATACAATTAATGAATGTGTTAATAGATTTTAATTTAATTTAATAAAATGATTTGAATTTCTTAATTATTAAACAATGTAATAAAGGTATTAATGATAAAAATCTAAGCAATCTTAAAGCTTACTTAATAGTATATACTTATTCAAAACCCCAAAACCCCTTAGTGAGGTTTATAAGTGCTTTGATTTGTAGGGTATAGTTGGGGTCTTATTGGGGTTAGTAGAGAAAACGCAAGTTTTATGTGAATTTAATGAATATTTAATGAGTATTAATGTGCTTAATTCAAACAAATTTTATCTGCTTATCTTTGTGGTATCTCTTGAACTTAGCTCTCTTTAATGTTTCAAGTATATCTTCTAATGATGATCTTGGATATGCTGGAGCTCTTACTATGATCATCTCAACCATTTTCTTAATCTAAGTGCATACATCTTCTTGCTTTATATGTTTAACAGCCATGCTTATTGATTACTTTTCTTGCTTTGTTCCGAAGTACGACATACTTTCCATATCGCACTCTAAAATAATTGCTGCTACCGCCCAGACATCTCACTAAACAGAGCCATTAGTCCACTTCTCTCTTATTGGGAAGTACCCAGGTGTGCATAGCACTTTAGCTAAAGTCACTATTTCTTACCTTATTGCTCTATTGAAATCAATGACTACTATTTCTAAAGGACAGAGATTTAGCATTACATTTTCTGGCTTCAAATCTCTATGAACATACCCTAGATCATGCAGCTCTTTCACACCCTTGGTCATTTCCGTGAGTATCTCATTCAAGTCATCTGGGTATCTATTATGGTAGAGATAATCTCTTAGAGTCATTTCAAATTTCTTAAGTCGTAGTGCAATAAAACCATGTCCAAGAATAACTCCATCGAGTTTAAGCAAGTTCTTGCATAACCTTTTATGAGCCTCTCTTAGTATTATGTATTCATTGGCAAACTCATTTTGATACTGCTCGTTCCTAATAAGATATTTGAACGGATATACTTTATAAGCATACTCATCAACTACTATGAGTTTTGCCTTGTTAGGCACATCAATATGTAAATAGTTGTCAATGCAAAAACTGAGATCTACTGCATTTAATGCAGGTATATACATAGCTCTCTCTTACAAGCATGCTATATATAATTCATTAGCTGGTTGGTTCATTGACTCAAAACGTTTCTGCTTCTTAAGTCTCTCTTCCTGCTCTCTTTAAGACTCTACAGTATTGGACTTTCTCTTGGCTGGTATAAGTTTTTATGTTTCTTTATCTTGCATTAAAAACTCACTTAAATGATGTTTTTGCATGTGTCTTTTAACTTTAGCTGAGTGAGTGTAAGACTTCATGCAAGTCGTGCACTAATACCTGCCATCGACCTTTTCGTGCTTAAAATATATCTTATCTCTCCCAGAGTGCATCTCTTTGATGTGCCTCTTCAAGCTCGAATCAGTTGAGAAGAAATTTTAGCATTCATGACATTAGAATTCTTTAATCTTTTCTAGTGGGAGATGTTCTTTTAACTCCTCAACATCTTCGATTAGCGTTTAAATACTTATCTCTGCTCTCTGCTTCCTGATATTTATTTCTAGAACAAACACCTCTGATTCAAACTCAAGAGCTTTAAGCTCTGGCTCCTTTTCAATGTATATGATCTCTTGCTTCTTAGTTTATCCAAAGTTTAGCTAAGATTATCCACTGCCAAGAGAGACTGCTTTGCGATTTAAGTTAGCCGCCATGTTTAAATTCAAATTTAAATTTCTATTATAAAGCTCTAATAACCTCTCTAGTTATAGTAACTTTGTATAGGAGTTGGTACTGCAACAACAATGGTTGATTCTTAGGCGTTAGACATCATATTTATACTAAGTTTATAACTATAAATTTTCTAAATTCATGCTTAATATTTTTAATTTTGGTACCAACTTAGAAAAAATTGAGGTTGGTACTGGTACCAGTTAGGTTTTGAACCATATTGGAACTTTTCCATTAAAACCTCATTAGTTTAAAACTAGGTACTAATTAAGTTTTGGTACTATTAAATTAGTACCAATTGAAATTAAACGAATTTAGTACCAGTACTAATTAAATTTAAACAAATTTAGTACTAATTTAATGGAACTAAATTGATAAAAATGGAGCTTCATCTCTGCAGTTTGTTACAGCTTCTGCAAACTTTCTCCACGTATCTTGCAGGGTTGACCTCCTATAAGATGCCCATATTTAATAGTAAGATTTTAAACAATAGGATCCAGAAGTCTATAAGTTATAATTTGAAATTCATTAATAGGAAGATGGACAAAGATGGAATTACTCAATGATCAAATGAAAAGAGTCGAGGCTCAAGAAATGATATCAAGATTCAGAAGTAAGGAAGATCTCTATCGATACCTAACTTTACATGGTAAGATAACTTGATGACTATTAACATATTATACAGTTGGTTTATTCCTTCCTACGATGGAAGGTACCAAAATTTCATTCTTGAAAGCAATACTTTGTGAGGAGAAGAAAGCTTTTAAAAATAAAGAGATTAAACTAATCGAAATTCCCAACTACCCTGAGATTTCAGTCACTAATCTTTATGAGGATGCCATGTAAGATGAGGAAGTGGTAGTTTATCTTCCTACCAAGTAACAACTCTCTAATAAACTCCCAGAGAGGAACTTCTTCTTTGGTGTTCTTGGTACAATAAAAGAGGATTATCTCAGAGAAATTATTGAAGAAGCACATAAGAAACGATATTCTATTTCTCCTGAAGACTAGAAGAAGCAAGGCATTCTTATAAGCTCAGCTTGGCTAGAGGAACTTAAGAAGCATCCTTATCTTTCAAGTAAGCTTTGACATATAACTTTGTAGGAAAATCTGGCACTGGTATATATCTTATGAAAGAGCCTGCTAAGGTTCATAGAGAGAGAAAGTCACAGATATTTCATGAAGTGAGCAAGAGCTTTATAAAGATGTTTAAAAGCCAGATGAAATGAACATAGATGCAGGAGCTGGCACAAAGAGAAGAAATATGGGCCCAAGCAAGCCATAAGAAGAGGAGAAGAAGGAGAAGCCAAACCCCTTTATGGGTTAGTTTAATATTTGAATATATTCATTCGTTTAAATCTAAAACTTATTTATAAACATTCATTCTTCCCTTTCTCGCACAAATTGTTGTCTTATCTCGCTCACTCTCTTACAGCTGCTTTGAATCAAGTCTACTGTATCGATGGGCAAGTCATGCATAAGATGATACAGCAGAAGCTTCTTGTAGTGATCTTTATTTAACTCCAGTAGAATTCTATTCCATTAAATTAAGGGCTGTAAGGAACGTTGTATACAGTGGTTATGTTTAGGTCTTCATAAGCTTTCTTAGACTCCTTAGTCTTATGAACTGATAGGTTATCAACAAACAGGATGATCTCTTGGTTGCTATACTTCTCTCTGAGCTTATGTAGGATCTCTATGTACTACTCTCGCTTAATAGAGCGAGGGTGAATCACATAACTCTCTAAGCCTGAATCTTCACTTATACCAGCTATAATTGCATGAGTGACTACCTTTACTTTTTAGTCATAAACTTCTATGTTATCATACTTCTTGTACCTTGACTTATTAATAAAAGTGTTGAACGTAAACACAGCTTCATCTGCATGTATGAACTTGATGTTATTATCAATAGCTCTCTGCATTTAATCATATATATAGTTTAAATTATTGCTATAAAATGGCACTGTAAAATCAATCACTTTCTTAACTCTGTTGACAGTCTTGAAAGTAATACCGTTTCGTCTATAAATATTGGCTATAGTCTAAGGAGAGATACGCATGTCTGGAAACTTGCGATGAAACATGACATCTCGTTAGTCAAGAGGAAAGTGAGCCCAATACTTTAATGTCTTAGAGTCACAGAGATAGTCAATATGGACCTGTGAGAACTTTTATTTTCTTGCGGGATGTTTTCAAGAGCCTGAGTTATAATGTTAAACAGCTAACAAGCTATGATACCTAACGGTTGGGGCACTCTTGTGTAGGAGTCTTGCTATGGCTGTATAATTCAACACTGGTTTGACTTAGTCTATATTAATACTTTTACCATACCTAAGCTTAAGCAGTAAATCTAAATATTACTCGTCGTAAATAGACCCTAAATTTTAATTTCTATTTCTCATTTTGCAAATTGGCCTTATTTCTCTACTAACCCCAATAAGACCCCAACTATACCCTACAAATCAAAGCACTTATAAACCTCACTAAGGGGTTTTGGGGTTTTGATTGTGATTTTAATTGATTGCAAAAACATATATATATATATATATCATTAAATTGGATTATAATTAGAATCATTAAATAAATAGTTTTATAATTTGGAAATTTTAATATTTGTCTCAAAATGAATCAATTTATATAATAAATTTGAATCTTTGAAAAATGTATTTATAATTTTTTAAATGAAAAAAATAATGAATTTAAGTTTTTATAATCAAATTTAAAAATAAAGATAATTGAATATTTTTATTCCTCATGAATAAATTATTTTAATAATCTTTTTGGTAATATATAAATATATAATAATAAATAATCCTACTAGTTGTTGAAAATCTTTAAAATCTTAATTAATTAATTTTAATGATTTCTTTAATTTAATGCTTTATTTATAATAACAAAGAAATATCTGTGTAAAAATATTTAAACTTTTTCAAAAATATATCTTTATAATAAATTATTATTATTTAACAGAAATAATGCTACAGTATTTTTTATCATTATAAATTTTAATATAAACCAAAATTTAAAAAAAATATAAATATTTAATTTTAACATTAGAAATGATTTTAATATTGTTTGGTTACATTCTAAAATGTGAAAATAATTTTTATTATTGTTAAAATAGATAAAAATAGGAAATTTGAGAAATACAAATTAATTATACATATATTAGTAATTACAACTGTCATGAATTAGGAGTATCATTAATACTAATATGATTTAGATTTAAAATTTAATTAATTAATATAGATTTAATATATTAAAAAGTGGTCAGGTGGCCAGGTGGTCCGGTCGGAGTTTTTGGTGGTCCACCGCAAATGTATTATATAATTAATATATGAATTACCAATGTGTAGAACTACAATGGAACCAAAACACCGGAGACCACTACGACGGATGGTTAAATGACTGAGAGGCCATCGTGACCATATTACTGCGTGGAGACTCAGTTAGTAAACTAATAATAATGTCTCACAACCGTCACTAATTTTTCCTTCAGATTCAAAGCGAGGTTAGCTCGGATCTCTGGAAGTAGTGCCAATGCTTAATGACAAGTCAAATTCCGGGATTCAGTCACATCGAGGTCTACACTGATCGTTCCAATGAGATACAACCTCTTCATTCGCTTCAAGACAGATTCCATCGGAGCTAACAAGTAATACTTCACAGAAAAGAAGAGCAAAGGCAAGGCGATTATGACACAGCTGGAACAAACCGCCAAGCTTCTCGGACATCATTCATACGAGAGGTTCGCATCAGCAGTGGATGGACTAAAGCTAATATACGGGCTTTCTCCCCATTATGAGCAGTTTATCGCAAAAGAGAATGCTAAGAAGGTGAAGGAATCATAAATGCAGGAGAGTGGTTCTAGAGGCGCTGTCGATGTTACCAATGACTACATGATCGAGAGGCTTTCAGGGGGAGCACAGTCAAAGGATGAGTTCATTCGGAAGAATTCAGGCGATGTGACCCAGCTAGTAGCCATTGCCAAGGCATGCAGCTCAATGAACTACGCTGATCAAGTGATACAGAAGTCCGGTGTCGCTATTAGGGTGAGGGTGCCAATAATTACATCTCTCCAAGAATACATTGCCGATCTCAAGAAAAACGGTGATGACTCCAGTATCCCAAGGATGCCGATCTACAAGCACTCGGCTACCTCCACATTCTCGATGCCATGTATGAGCTCCTAATCAAGCGCAAGAACAGTAAGATTCACAGCATCTGGATATACGGGACAACCAATACAGGGTAGACAAAAATCACTCACATTCAAAACCCCAAAACCCTTTCAGTAGTTTGATTGAGTTTTTGATTGATAAAAGTAGACTATTAGTGCATACTTTATTAGGGTTTTAATAGGGTTTATGTAGGGGTTTAATGTTTAAATATCAGTATTTTAATTTATTATATGCGAGGTTTGGGGTCTGTTTATGACAGTGAGTATATAGATTTATTGTTTAAGTTGCGATATGGATGTGATGAATATAGTGAATAACTCAAGCCTGTTCTGAATTATACGTCTATCGCAAGGCTACTCCATAAATCTCCTGCAACTGTGAGGTCTCATTGTCTATTAGCATTGAATTTAAAGAGATAGCATCTTAATTCTAAGTCTAAGAAACTCTTAAATTTTAGCAGCATCATATTGATTATCTTATTAATGATAAGACTCTTAAATACTGGGCTCACTTCTTTCTGGCCTAGAGAGCTGTGATGTTTCATCGCCAATTTCCTGAGCTTCATATCTCTGCTTAATCTATAGCGAACATATATAAAAAGAATGGTATATCTTAC
Organism: Oxytricha trifallax; assembly: GCA_000711775.1. Lineage (NCBI taxonomy): Eukaryota > Ciliophora > Spirotrichea > Sporadotrichida > Oxytrichidae > Oxytricha > Oxytricha trifallax. The sequence goes on along the minus strand of ARYC01012758.1, from coordinate 414 downwards.
AAGACAGTCAATCGCATTAAGAGAGTGATTGACTTTAATGTTCATTTTATAAGTATAATTTAAATTATATATTCGATTAAATGCAGAGGTCTTAAGAGCCTAATATAAAGTTTATACACGCTGATGAAGCTGTATTTACATTCAATACCTTTATATCAAGGTCTTGGTACAAGAGGTATAGTAATATAGAAGTTTATGACTAAAAAGTTAATGTGTAAACTCATTCAATCCTTGGTGGAATCAGTGAAGATAGTGGCCTAGAGACTTATGTTATCACCCTCGTTCTATAAAGACTGAATAATATATTAAGTTCTTACAATAACTCAGAGACAAATACGCTGACTAAGAGATTTTCTGTTCGTTGATAACTTATCAGTTCATAAAACTAAAGACTCAAGAAAGGAATATGAAAGG
>ARYC01012757.1:0-15657 GCA_000711775.1 Oxytricha trifallax | reverse complement strand
AATTTAATAGTACCAAAACTTAATTATTACCTAGTTTTAAACTAATGAGGTTTTAATGGAAAGGTTCCAAAATGGTTCAAAATATGATTGGTACAAGTACCAACTTGAATTTATTCTCAGTTTGTACAAAAATTAAAAATATTAAGCATAAAGTTAGAAAATTTATAGTTATAAACTTAGTCTAAATATGATGTCTAACACCTAAGAATCAACCATTGTGTTGCAGTGCCACTCCTGTACAAAGTTAGTATAGCCAGTGAGTTTTTACTTATTAATAATAGAAATTTAAATTTGAATTTAATATGGCGGCTAACTTAAATCGTAAGGGAGTTTCTCTTGGAACAGGTTAATCATTGCTCAACTTTGGCTCCTCCAAGTAACCAGAAGTAATTTATATTGAAAAGGAGGTAGAGCTAAGAGCTCTAGAGTTTTAAGCTGAGTCTTTAAAATTTAAGTTTAAAACAAGAAATAGAGTGCAGAGATGGGAGTTCAAACATAAGTTGAATTGGTTGAGGAAGATAAGGAACAGCAACAGATAGATAAAATTAAAACATTTTAATGTAAAGATTGCTAAAATTTCTTCTCAACTGAGTCTAGCTTGAAGAGACACATTAAAGAGGTACACTCAGGTAGAGCTAAGATCTGCTTCAAGCATGATAAAGTAGATGGTAGATATTAATGCACTACCTTCATGAAGACTTATACTCACTCAGCCAAAGTAAAGAGATATATGCAAAAGCATCATTTAAGCGAATTTCTGATTAAAGATGAGGAAACTCAAAAGCTTGTACCTGCTAAAAGAAAAAATAACTCTCTTGAGTCACAAAAAGAACAGTAGGAGAGATTTAAGAGATAGAAGTGGTTGGAGTCAATGAATCAACCAGCAAATGGTATGTATATAGCATGCTTATAAGAGAGAGCGATGTATATACCTGCATTAAATGCAATCGACATAAGCAGATGTATTGAGAACTATTTAAATATTGACTTACCTAACAAGGTAAAACTTATAGTTGTTGATGAATTCGCTTACAAGGTATATCCATTCAAGTATCTCATTATGAACGAGCATATTAAAATGAGTTTGCAAATGAATACATAGTACTGAGAGAGGCTTAGAAAAGATAATGCAAGAACTTAGCTAATTTGACGGAGTTATACTTGGTCATGGTTTTATTGCTTTGAGACTCAAGAAGTTTGAAATGTCTCTAAGAGAGTATCTCTATCATAATAGATATCCTGATGATTTGAATGAGATACTCACAGATATGACTAAGGGTGTGAAAGAGCTCCATGATCTAGTATGTTCAAAGAGATTTGAAGCCAGAAAATGTGATGCTAAATCTCTGTCCTTTAGAAATAGTAGTCATTGATTTCAATAGAGCAATAAGGTAAGTAATAGTGACTTTAGCTAAAGTACTAGGCACACCTGGATACTTCCCAATAAGAGAGAAATGGACTAATGGCTCTGTTTAGTGGGATGTCTGAGCGGTAGCAGCAATTATTTTAGAGTGCGATATGGAAAGTATGTCTTACTTCGGAACAAAGCAAGAAAAGTAATCATTAAGCTTGGCTGTTAAACATATAAAGCAAGAAGATGTATGCACTGAGATTAAGAAAATTGTTGAGATGATCATAGTAAGAGCTCCAGCATATCCAAGATCATCATTAGAAGATATACTTGAAACACTAAAGAGAGCTTAGTTCAAGATAGACCACAAAGATAAGCAGATAAAATTATTTGAATTAAGTACAATAATACTCATTAAATATTCATTAAACTCACATCAAACCTGCGTTTTCTCTACTAACCCCAATAAGACCCCCAACTATACCTTACAAATCACAGCACTTATAAACCTTACTAAGGGGTTTTGGGGTTTTTAATGTAACAGTTAAACACCATGAGAACTTTGAAATGTAAGTCTTTCTTGATGAGTTAATAAATTTATATGTTTTTTAATTAAAATTTGGAAATAATAAATTTAAAGTATTTCAGAAAATGCAAATCGAATAAATAATTTTTGCAGAAAACGAAATATTAAGCAAAATTTATTTTGAAAATAACTTTTTGTTAAATAAATACTTTATTTATTTAATTAAATTTATATTAAATAATATAACTAAAAGTTAGAAAGCCTCAATATAAAACTCAAATTTATTAATAAACCATGTATTATAATTATCTTCAAGATAATAACATTAAAAAATTTTACAAACAATAATTATATATTTTATATCATAAAGTTTTGAGATTAAATGAAAACTTAAGAAGTGTTATTAATATTACATTATTTTAAATAAATATCCCAGTGTTACATTATTCTAGGAATACATTCTAATTTCATAAATAGTAACTAAATTAATAGAAATAAAATTAAATTAGTGCAGTTAAATTTGGCCAACTAAACCAATCTTGAACTCATTCTATATAGAATTTATAATTAGCTGTATTTTGATTATAGTATTACTATTTTATCGCATCCCTTGAGTGAGATAACTTGACTTTAATGTGAGGGTATAATTTAATAAATTTAGAGCTATTTTTTAAATTCTATATCAAAAGAGTTCAAGATCTCTTAAAATGGCCAAATTTAACTGCCATTAATTTATTATTATATTTATTTAGTTAATTATAATTTCTCAAATTCGAATGTTTTCCTACATTATAAACATATTATTTAATTGTAATTACATAATACTTATCAATATTTGATTAAAGTGAATTGCGAGGGAGCTGCTTTATCTTGCAAAGTTATTTCAAAGAACTTAATATTTTAATATATCATAAATAAACTCATTGTACACTAATAATTTGCTTGGAAAAGCTGGATCTATTTACAATCTTAAATTTTAAATAAAAGTTAAATTTTGTGGGATAAAATTTCAAGTCCAATTTATGATAAAACTTAAAATAATAGATTTCTATCTAATAAATAACTTATAAAAGATCAATTTTTTGTAATTATACTTTTTTAAAAAAACTATAAAATAATTTTTGAGCTTTTATGATACTTGAGATGTTGTTAATTTTAACTAGTTTATTTGTATATTTTTGTATGCTAATTTTAAATATTACTCTCTTTATTTTTATTACTTTTGAAAATAAGTCTTATTTCATTTGAAAATTATAAAAATTTTTTATTTCAATCTATATCATGATTTTATAGAACAATAAAGCTTAAATTTTTTGAATCTTATAATAAATATCTAAACAATTTATTGTACCATTTTAATATATTCAATATTTTTTATGTAAATTTCTTAAATAATTCTAAATTATTCAATTAATTCTCATCCAAGGAAGCCCCACCAAAACTATTTAATCAAATAAAATAAGTAAAAACTAATTATAATGATTTTAAAATAAAATTTATCTTAAGAGTGTTGACTTTTATGATTCAAATTCAACGTACCTTTTCAATGTTGCAGTGACAGGAGGTACAATCATAAATTATTAAGAAAATTAAAATATATTTAAATCAGTGCATAAAACTCAAATTTAACAATAACATCAAATTAAAATGAGTCTAATATTTTAATCTATCATGAATAATAGAAAAATATAAATCCAAATAAATTTTATAATGTTTAACCCATAATAAAATTTCTACATGTATAACTACGCATTTTCAGGGGGAGTGCTTTAAGTTATAGATGAATGCAATGTATATGTTTCAAAAACAACTTTCGGGGGGGGAAGTTTCCTGCACTGGTTTATGATAAAAAAAAAATTTTAGGGAAGTTTCCTGCACTTTTTTTAATTTTTTAATTTTTTTAATTAAATTTATGTTTACAACAACTATCAACCAACTTCAGGCCAATTTCATTTTAATATTTATAATTTAATTTATTAATCAATAGTCAATATCTATCTTCAGATTCCAAAAACTTTGACTTTTTTCATCTGATAGTTGTGGGTTCTATCTTTTAAATATTATATCGCTTTACTATAGTAATTTCAAATATTATATCAAATTGTTAGTGTAATTCTATTCAATTTATCTTTTTCTTACCATGTCTATATAATGTTATACTATATTTTCTTGAGCTAATTCAATGATGAACAATATACTCTCAATATTTAATGGGTCATAAAAATATTCAATTTGTTAATTGATGTAAAATTTATTAAATTTAACATAAAGAAAAAACAGTGCAGAAAACTTCCTCGAGTGCAGGAAACTTCCCCCCCCAACTTTCATAATAATTATTTATTCATTTTTAATAATATATGGCTTTTTAAATTGGATTTTAGTTAAATATAATTAATATTTCATTGATAACGGTGTTAAATATAAGGGAGGTATAAAGCCTATTAAAAAAAAAGAATTTTGAGGTATATATTTTATATCGATAAATACCATTTTTATTAATAGTTTTTGATATAAATAATATACTCATGCACTTTAGCTAAATATCATCTCATAAAAATTGCTACTTTCATATTTTATGAAACATAAAATAATTTTTTTAAGTAATATTCATGAAATTAATAATAATCTTATTCACAATCTGCTTTTTCTTTCCTTCTTAAATTATACTCTAAATAAAGCCGCAATAATCATTAATTTTTATTATTTTTAAAGTTTAATTAATTTTTCTTATTTTTAAAAAACATTTAATAATAGTGCGAAATTGTATTTAAGTTTTATTTGATGTAGTACTGGCAACTTCTTCAAGCAATTATTTTAATTGAATTTTTTGTTAAATTATATTTTACAAAAATACAAAATTATTATAATAATACATTCAAACTCCAAAACACTTGTTTTATTTATATCAATTCTTTATAATAAGATGTGATTAGTGCATATTTTATTAAAATTTAAATGAAAATTACGACAGATAATTTTATAATTTATGCAAAAATATGAGGAAAAATAATTATAAATCTAGAAATAACAATAAAAATTGATAAGAATTAATTAAATTTTTAATATTAAGTAATCTAAATTTTTGCTATCATACTTCATTACTATGCTTTATTTTATGATTATTTAATTAATAAATTAATACATTAAGACCTTAACTAATCTTTGCTTTTTAAGATTTAATTATATTTTTTATTATAAAACTTTTTCTCTTTAGTAGAAATATTATTATTTTTGGTATATCTTCTTTAACAATATTTCAGTTGCAATACTTAGTTTATATTTTGTTTCAAACTCCATCTAAATTTATTAAAACAATGCAAAAAAATATTTGTCTTGATCATCCCGTATCTTAAATTAAATCTTAAATTCAAATAATAATAGTGATCTTATTTTTATAAATCTCGCTTATTTAGCATTATTCCACAAATAAAATCATTCTTAATAATATCTATTTTATATAATGCCAATTGATCCTCAAGTAAGAGAGTTGAAGTTATTTGAAATGAGTTTAGTAACTTTTACCGTAAAGAACTAAATTTAAATTTTTTTTATTCAATAATCTATTCTCCTTTCTTTTTTAAGTTGAAATGATATAAAAAAAAGAATAATAAATTAGTCATTATAAATAAAAGTATGTTATATGAAGCATAAAAGAGTTTGAGAAATATAAAATGCAATTAATCTAATTTATTCATTGAACTTGTGGGATAGTGTCGTCCAAATCGACTTGTTGCTCCTCTGTAATTATTGCACCGGTTTGTTTGTTTTGCATTTGATCTTGAGCAGCGTAGTATGATTGCAACATTTATTAGTGATATGATTGCTACTAGGACTACATGCAGTAACTGATATCAATTGTTCTAATGAGCTTTATTTCCACTGGCCTCACCAGCCCCTGAACCTGCACTGCCACTCAAAGCTGAATTTTTCATCCTTTTTAAATCTCTATAGTCCTTCATTCTGCTGAGTTCACGCTATAGTTCATCTTTTTCATTAGTGGCTTTCTGAAGCTGATTGAATATCAAAATCGTAGTTTTCTTAGGTATCGCTTATACTCACTGGAGGTTGTTGATTAAACACTTAAGATGAGAAACTAGTTGTGCACTGAGGTGTCCAGTTCTATACTCTAAATCATTTAATATGTTAGAGGAATTCTATTTAGCGAGAGTAGATTTCCTTTAGAGAAATGGTCTAGATAGCATTAGAATTTTGCTGCTGCCTCTGAGTTTTTACGCAAATTTAGTGGTTTCATTTTGTTTTTAGAAGAGTCAAGTACCTCAACTTGACTGAAGCTCTCTAGTCGAAGGCTTGCATTAATTCGACGAGTCTGCATTGATTCATTTGCGCTTTGAATTTAATGTTGAAGTCCCCTAACTTGGAGAAGTACTCAGCTGGGTTGGATTTAGCGTTAGTGTATTGACTTGAGGTGAACATCTTTTAAATGTAAGTTGAAGCCTTAGTACAGGCAATCTAGCAGGGATCTCTATCATTTGATAAGTTATCCGTGAATAATGACCAGGTACCAGCACTGAAATTTGCGATGGAGTTTCCGAAGTCTCAGAGGGTGTCGGCCTTAACAATGGTGTGAGCAATGGCTATTACGCTTAAGAGCACGAGAAATTTTTTCCTGTTTAAACTTTAAACTATAATCTTAATAATTAAAATATAAAATTTATTCATCTTTAATTTCAAAAATAACAACTTCCTTATGCGATCAAATATCATACTTTTATCTAAAAATAAAGCACGTTTTTTAAATTCTATTTATTTTATATTATAATTAAATTTCTAGAAGTTGATTAAAATAAATCATTGACCATTAACTTTGCGAAATGTATCATAATTTGATAAATTGTTTCGGGAATAAAAGAAAATTTTGTAAATTATGCATAATGGAGATCAATAAATCAAGTTCAGCATTTACTTATATATCATTTATATCTTTTTTTTAAAAATAAAATGTAGCTATATAGTAAGCGACTCTCGAAATATGCTGACTCTCTTGTATTAAGGTCCATTTTAAATTAATTAATTGCTATAAATTAGTATAGTAAAATGGACCAATATAACTTGAAATTTAACTTTGAAAGTGAGTTAAAGTCTAGTATTTCAAAGTTCTTATCATTTATAAAAAAAATCTTTAATGATTTAGCTATTTATTGAAATTTCCTTTTAGCTTAGTTAACTTTCAAATTCAATGCTAAAAGAAAATTAGTCCTAACACAATTTGTAGAAATTATAAAAATAATTGCAAACCAGCTTAATTTAAAACAGATTTGAATTATATACTGTAATTCGCACTTTATATAAAAATTAAACATTTAAATTATATTCTCTCACATTAAATAATTCTAAATCTCGAAAATTCTAAGTAAAATTGGTTAACATTTAAATCATAATCTATTAAAAAAAGACTTATGCTCAATAATTACACTTATTCAAGATTTTATCTATAATAATACCAACTTTATTACTCAATTGCTTTGGGGTTTTGATTTTTTTAATAATTTATGTAAAATAAATTTTGTTGAATGACTAGACAACTATTAAAATTACAGGTAAAGCCCAGTAATTTATCTTTATTTAATTTAGAAATAGGAATATATATATATTAAATAGTAAATAAAAATCCTAACTAATTGGTTTAATTAGCATTAATTCTTAATAAAGCAATTGAATAATTTTAAAAATAACTTCTTACACAAAAATTATTTAATTCTTAAATTAGGACTTTTAACATTTTTCCTTATTTTATTAAAAGCTATATGGGTTTTAATTACTTATTACAATCAAAACCTCAAAATCCCTTAATGAGTTTTATATGTGTTTTGATTGATGAGGGTAATGTTGGGGATTAGGGTTTATTTATGTTAGGAAGTATCGTTTTTACTCTATTTATGAAAATATGGAAGTTTTATATGATCAATTTTTTTATACTCAACTTCTGTCATCTCATTATTATAAGTATATTATAGCATTTTTTAATGAAAATTTAAATGTTGAGTGACATTAATTTCTATTTTACATTTTTTAAATAAATTTTTACTTTTACTCGTCATTTTTATGAATTTCAATGATTGCATCTTTCTTTAAAATTGGCATTTTTGCTCAAATATTTTTGAAGTTATTATAAAAATTCAATTTCAAAATCAATTCAGCACTTTTATTTCTTATAGCTGCGTTCTTTATTCTAAAATTCTCATCCAATACAAAAAAGTTTAGTAACATAAGTAAAATTTAAATAAAAAATAAGCATAAAATGAGTGATTTAAGGTGATTGATATTCACAGTCATGTAATATTTAAGTTCCAGAAGTGTTATAAATAGATATCAATCTTAAAATTATCTATTTATAATTTCTATATATTTAAGACACCTATTAAATATGGGTATCTTATAGGAGGTCAACTCTCGATAGAGAAATGGAGAAAGTAAGTGAAAAGTGTAACAAGTTTCAGAGATGGATTTCCATTTTAACCAATAAAATTTAATTAAATTAGTACTAAATTTGTTTAAATTTAATTAGTACTGGTACTAAATTAGCTTAATTTTAATTGGTACCAATTTAGACGTACTAAAACTTAATTAGTACCTACATTTAATCAAGTAAGGTTTTAATGGAAAAGTTCCAAAATGGTTCAAAACCTAATTGGTACCATTACCAATCTGATTTATTCTAAATCGGTACCAAGGAATTTCAAAAAATGGAGTCTAAAGTAATTATAAGAATTAGATTTCATTAAATTTAGATAGTCAAGTTAAATAAGTTAAGCAAACAAAAAATGCAATTTCATTTAAATTTTCTTTGTTAATAAATATCTACATAACATTTATATAGATGTAGAAATGATGAATTATATCAGAATAAAAATCTCCATCTTGAAAACAATAAATTACATTGAATCTAACATAAAAAATGAAATTAATAAAAAAGAAACCCTAATCCCCAACATTACCCTCATCAATCAAAACACATATAAAACTCATTAAGGGGTTTTGGGGTTTTGAATATATCAATTAAATTTAAGACCTAAAAGCTGTACCTATAAAAATATATATAAATATAAAATCAGTTTAGTTAATTAAAATATTTATTTAGATTCATTGTTCTAAGACAACTTTGCAAATTATTCTGGAGGAGTTATATAAATGGAAAATGAAAATGTTAGGCTTATAGCATACAATATTGTTATATAAACATTTTTACATTTAATTAAAATTAAAATAGTTATTTCAGTGGTTTAATTAAAAATTAGGGAATTTAATAATAATGTATTCACCAAAAACAACGCTGGAACATTTATAACTACAAAATTTTTTAATATTATATTTATGGGTTTTGATTGTAGATAATGGAGAAGGTTTTTGTATTTATTCAAGAAAATATAGGTATATATTTGAAATTATTAAAATATAATGAACAATAGTTCATTTAATATTTAAAAGATAAATTCTCTTTTCATCGATATTATTCTGAAAATTTTTAGAAAATTTGCTTTTTTTTATTTTCCATATATTATCATAATAATGATTGTTGCCGAATCTATAAGAACTGCTATGAAAATTGAAAGTTTCAAAAAAGGTCAAAGACAAAAATGCTTGATATTTTAAGTTTATTAATGGCTGAAATGGAAAAATGATCTTGTCAAAACCTTTATTTCTTTATTTTGGCTTAAGCTATATTATTAATTGTACCGAGTTGTAGGTAGTGCAGTAGTTATAATTATTTCCAATAATAAATAGACTCTCTACACCACCAATTTTTATTTCTCAATTCAGTAAGCATGATCTTTATTTATCCAAAAATTATCACTTCTTATATCCTATTAAATTTATTTCACTAACTAATACATTTAAGGGTTTGGGTCTTTCATTGAATGGAGGTGTTTTTTCAATTTTAAATGCTTACTATATTGACATAAGAAACAATTAATTTACTCAAATCGGAGGGACTGGTTAGGGAACTTTATTATTCGCTTAATCACTTGGAATAGAAAATATAACTCTAATTACATACAAAAAATATTCAAGAAAATATTTTTTAAGTTTTACCAAATTTTATATCTTTATTAAATTAAAAATCTAATTAACAACACTGTTTAGTGCACAGATACCTATAATTAGAGTGAAGTAACATAAATTATTAAGAATGATACTATTTAATATAAATTAAACGCATTTGTTAATACTAAAGTATTTTAGTCATACGTTATAAAATGACTATAGATGCAGTATTAAAAAATGAAAAGTTAAAAGTAAAAAAAATGGAATTATTTAAAAATCTTTCTTTTTTCTTCAACAAATTTAATTAAATATTATAATTTTAAAAGATACTAAGTATCTCTATGATAATACAATATACATAGGTGAAGTTTAGAAAGTTTTGTCAAAATACAATACCTTTACATAATGTGTCTACAATAATGATTAGAATATATAATAAAACTAGCATCTAATACAGTAATTTTTTTTAAAAATAATGAGGGAGGAGTATTTTACCTTGATAAAACAAATTTTACAGATATTGGCTCAGAATTTACTTATAATAGTGCTTTTTATGGGGGTGTGATAAAATGCTCTTAATGCAATTTAGATCTTACTGATTCAATTTTTGAGAATAACATTTATAATTATGTGAGAAATTTATAAATTTAAGCATTGTATTGCCATTTGTAAATTTTATGGACTTAAAATAGAATATAATTTAAATATAGTTATTATTGTTGTTTATTAATTGCATACGACGGCGGAGTCATAATTCTAGATAACAGTGCAACAATGATTGCGGAGTATATAGAAATGAATTACAATCTAGTAATTAACTAGGCAGGTTGCATTTTGGCAAGAACCAACTCTTATTTTAGCATTATTAATTCACAATTCAGTTAAAATATTGCAAATGTATCCAGTTCAGTAGTTCAGGCTTTGGGAACCAGTAATACTGAATTTCATTTATAAAATTTAATTCCACAAAACTAATACAATAAATAAATTGCAATTAAATCACAAAAATAGTGAATTTTAAACTTAAATAATTTCTTGAGTTTAAATATTGCAAATTTACAAAGAATAATGCTGAGTAAAATACATTTTCAATATAATATTCAAAATTGAAAATAATTAGCTGCTAGTTCCTTGATAATTATGCAAATGCACAATCTGAAATATTTAAATTTATAATATCATTATATTTTCAGTATTTTAAATTATTAATCAAAGAATTTATTCTTAGGCTTTTCAGAAGTAATTATTTAAGGTACAATCTTCAAATATAACCTTTAGATAATATATTTAAATAATCAAAAATTATTATTATCATATTAATTTAGCTCCAGAAATTATTGTTGAAATAGATATAAAAAATGCTAAGATACAAACTCTTTAAATAAATGAAATTGAAACAAATAAAATTGTTTTTATATCCGAACCTGAAAATTTTTAAAGAAAAAATTTAATATAATGATAGCAAATCTTGCATAGCATATTAATTTGTATTTTTTCTAGGAAAGAAAAATAATCAATAACACTTATACTTTTAATGTCTTCAAATATTTAAATCTCTAAGAAAGATATATAATTGTCTCTATTTATTAATGCAATAAAGCAAATATGTGATTTTCTAATTCCTAGTAATTTCGCTCATATTTTTGTTTAAAAATACCTTTATTTCTAAACCCAATATACCAATTAAAAATCGAGGGTTTGAAAGAACAATTTTGATTAATTATTAAATATTATTGGCTTGAATTTATAATTTTTTTTTGGCTAGGTATTCAAATTACTGGCTCAATTAATTGTCCTTATTTAATTATCAAGTTAGGGTGTTAATTTGATTGAGGCATAATTATAATTATTTCTAGCAAATAATTTCATGTAATTTCATTAACTCTAATCTTCGCTTCTTAATTGATTTATGTAGTTTTTATATTTTATATAAATAAGCGACTTTAATCACATAACTTTCAAATTGAAATATTAATTAATTATATAAAAAAAACAAATTATTAAAAATGAATCATATTTATCAATAGTAACATCTTTTGATGCTTTAGGCAACCCATCTTTTGAGTATCATTAGTATCTCGTAGACTAGTTTTCGCTGGTAGATTAAGATAAAACAACTGGTTCTTTTATACTGTGCATTTTGCAAGTTTAACTCACAATCTTGAACTCGCAATTTGTTAATGGATATTCAAGCATGGGAGGAGCTATTTTTATATCTGGAGATTCTACGATAATCATAAGTACGACAAAATTTATTAGTAATTTTGCAAATTAATATGGAGGATCTATATTTGGAACTGGATTCACTTTACTTTAAATTGATAAAGAAAGCGAGTATGTATATATTTAAACTCAAATGATTTATTGAACTCAAATATTTTTTTATTTTTATATTTATCTTCTATAAAATTGACTGTAACACTTTTTTAATGAGTTCATTGATGGTTATGCAAGATTTAGTGGAGATGATATTTGTTCTGACCGAGACCCCCATCTTACCCCCTCTCCCCATAAACCGAGACCCCCCTCAACCGAGACCCCCTTCAACCGAGACCCCCCTCAACGGAGACCCCTTACGCGCCCCTCAACCGAGACCCCCCTCAACCGAGAACCCCCCTCAACCGAGACCCCCCTCAAAACGAAAGTCCCCTCAAACCGAAGTCCCCTCATCTGTCACTTTTATTGTAATTTTTTCATGAATTTATTTTTACTCAAAATAAATTTCTTGCCCTGCGGGCAGATATTACTAATATAAATATTACTTGATAATTCTCGCAATGTCCTTCGACTATTTTGAGAACATGCTCCCATAGGGTAATATTATAATAAAATTCCTTTTGACTATCATAAGTAATAATATGATTTCATTGACAAACATAAAATTAATTTTTAACTTAAATCACTTCCACTCTTCTATATATAAAAAAATAAAATAAAATTTTTCCTATTATTTTTCACTTCATTTAGTTATAAATACTTTTAATATTATTTTTACATTATTTAGTTAATTACTATTAAAATCTTATTTTATTCATTTAAATATTTTAATGGTAATCTTGAACATAAGAAATTGCCTTTAATTTTTCAATAAACTAAGCTAAACAAATGAGATTTTAATAGTAATTAACTAAATAATGTAAAAATAATATTAAAAGTATTTATAACTAAATGAAGTGAAAAATAATAGGAAAAATTATTATATTATCTTTTTATATATAGAAGAGTGGAAGTGATTTAAGTTAAAAATTAATGTGAATTAAATTTATGTTTGTCAATGAAATCATATTATTACTTATGATAGTCAAAAGGAATTTTATTATAATATTACCCTATGGGGCATGTTCTCAAAATAGTCGAAGGACGTAGCGAGACTTATCAAGGAATATTTATTTTAGTAATATATGCCCGCAGGGCAAGAAATTTATTTTGAGTAAAAATAAATTCATCAAAAAATTACAACAAAAGTGAAGGACGAGGGGACTTTTTGTTTAAGGGGTGGAAGGGGAGTTTAGGGGTGGAAGGGGAGTTTAGGGGGTAGGGGGGTCTCTGTCAGAACAGATATTTTTATAAGAAACTCTGATAATATTACTTTAAGTTCTGTAAAATTCAAGAGTAAATACTTTTCGAACTCATTATATTTTGAAACTGTTAATGGTTTACTTGATTAAGTTGAAATAAAAGATAATTTTAATCTAACTTCATAATTTATTTTTTATTATATTTATATCAGCTGTTGGTGGTGGTGGACTAATATGCCTTGATTGTTTAAGTATGATCATAAAGTATTCTTTATTTAAGAATCTTAAATCTGAATCAGGGGGATGTTTATACGTTTACCAAACAAGCAACAGTAGAGGCTCGTCTGTGTATTTGATATAAAACTCAACATTCTAAAACTGTACGGCTCTATCTGGTAAAGGAGGTGCATTAAGTTTAATGAACATTGAGAAAAAATTGTAAACATAAAAGTATTTAATGTAATACACATAATCCATTTAAAATAATTGTAAGCATAAATTTTTTAAAGCAAGGACATCAGGTAGTTTTTTGAGCTTGTCTTTAATGTTGGAAGTTATTTTTTTAATATCATCTGAGGAATTGTCATCGCAATTCAGTTGAGCTGCAATGACTGCAAGGTGTTCGTGTTTCCTAACTTCATCCTTGAAATTTTTGCCGACAAAGTAATGTAGAAGAATCGCTTGGAAAGTATAATTATCTTATCTTAAATAGCCTAGGCGAACGGCTTCGCGTCTCGAAGTCACAAATGAACGTCAATTGGTATGAACTCATCTTAATTAAGCTATCCGATCATTGACGAGTATTTAAAGTTACTTATGAAAATCTGCGGGTCCGGGTTCCCTCGGATTTTTACATTGCAGGGCTTGAGGTAACGATGAGCGAGTTAAGATTGCTTATCCCTGCCATTAATTGCAGAGCGCATTTCTGAAAATACAATCACTCGACTTAGCTTCCTAAAATATGTGTAAGATTGCAGTCATAGTCCTCCAGTGATAAAGAAATTATTAGCGATTAGTAGCAAAAGCTCTTTAACTAATCGACCCCAGGCATTCTAAGCTTGTTGTTCAGCATCATAATTTGAAGTCATACCAGACCCAAAGGCCGGTCTCAAAATTTTTGATAAAGTCCTCAGCCTTGTATTGAACAATTACTGAATTAGGTCTTAGGAGGACAGCGGGTGCATGTTGCAGCAGTCTAAGCTCATAGCATTCCCTGAGCATGGCCTTGACCTCTAATACCAACGTAATTGGCAACTCTTGTTCAACAAGCAAAATGACGCTGGTTAGAAACTGCTCGCCTACTGAAAAATTTATGTCATCATTTGCAAAAGTTTGTGTCACTGTAACTTTTAGTCTGTGCTTAGGAGTACATTCAAAACCCCAAAACCCTTTCAGTAGTTTGATTGAGTTTTTGATTGATAAAAGTAGACTATTAACGCATACTTTATTAGGGTTTTAATAGGGTTTATGTAGGGGTTTAATGTTTAAATATTAGTAATTTAAGTGAGTATATGCGAGGTTTGGGGTCAGTTTATTACAGTGAATATATAGATTTATTGTTTATGTTGCGATATGGATGTGATGAATATAGTGAATAACTCAAGCCTGTTCTGAATTATAAATCTATAGCAAGGCTACTCCATAAATCTCCAGCAACTGTGAGGTCTCACTGTCTATTAGCATTGAATTTAAAGAGATAGCATCTTAATTCTAAGCCTAAAAGATCTCTAAAATTTTAGCAGAATCATATCGATTATCTTATTAATGATAAGACTCCTAAATACTGGCTCATTTCTCTCTAGCCTAGAAGGCTGTGATGTTTCATCGCCAATTTCCTGAGCTTCACATATCTGCTTAATCGATAACTAACATATATAAAAGAACGGAATATCTTACTAGATAGTCAATCGCATTAAGAGAGTGATTGACTTTAATGTTCCATTTATAAGACTAATTTAAATTATATATTCGATTAAATGCAGAGGTCTTAAGAGCATAATACAAAGTTTATACACGCTGATGAAGCTGTATTTACATTCAATACCTTTATATCAAGGTCTTGGTACAAGAGGTATAGTAATATAGAAGTTTATGACTAAAAGGTTAAGGTATAAACTCATGCTATTCTCGGAGGAATAAGTGAAGATAGTGGCCTCGAGACTTATGTTATTCACCCTCGTTCTATAAAGACTGAAGAATATATTAAGTTCTTGCAATAACTCAGAGATAAGTACGCTGACTAAGAGATTATTCTATTC
>ARYC01012756.1:0-10085 GCA_000711775.1 Oxytricha trifallax | reverse complement strand
AGATAGTTGAAGGGATTGAAGAGCTTCACAAGCTAGGTTATGTTCATAGAGACTTAAAGCCAGAGAACATCATGATGAACTTTCAGCCTCTTAGAGTTTTTATTATTGACTTCAACAGAGCTCAAAGAGTGCAAGCCTCTGCATAAGGAAATGTATACGGCACTCCTGGATATTTCCCAGAGAGAGAGAGGATTGGAGAGATGGAGACACTTAATGGGATATCTGGCTCTAGCAGTAATAATAATAGAGAGCGACATGCCAAGAAACGATTACTTTAGCTGCATGAGTGAGAGAGATTCTAAGCAGAGAATCAAACAACATCTCGATAAAAAAAAATAAATGGAGGTCTCAGAGAACTTGCATACTCAACTATTATCAAGCAAAGCTAAGAGAATTAAAAAACAATAGAAACAATAAAACATCAACTTAGAAAGATAAAATTCAGAGAACTGCCACATGACTCTAAGCTTATGTTTGTGTGAAATATTTAAAAAACACGCTTGTTATACTCACTTAAATTACTAACATTAAACATTAAACCCTGCATAAACCCTATTAAACCCTAATAAAGTATGCACTAATAGTATACTTTTATCAATCAAAAACTCAATCAAACTACTGAAAGGGTTTTGGGGTTTTGAATGTCAACTCATCATTTACTTTATTTCTTTGTTTTTAATTTAAAAAGGAATTCATTAGCCTTTATAATAGCCTTAATATTGAAAACAATTATGCTAATTTTATGATTCTAAGTTTGATCCTCTAAATTTTAGAAATTAGTTGATATGAATAATTATTACGATTGAAATAGATAAAAGTGAGAGTGTTGGTTAGGAACACGTGAGACTTAAGCCGCAGTCTGGAACTAACATCATTTCTGAAACTTTGAATTTTAACTGGTGACTGCTATCTCTTAGGGGAAGATGATACGCTACTTGAATCATCTTATAACCTTTGCCTTTGTATGTTAATTTGGAATTGTAGATATAAAAGAATCAGAATCTTAAAAATGAAAAGATAAACATATCTTATGTTGAACCCCAAGACTAAAAGGATAAATTTATAAGTGTGGATGAAATTTACTTTTATCTATTCTATCGTAGAGAGTTTTAATTGAGGTTTTATCTGATCTTATCAACCTAGCTATGGATATATCCTAAAAATAAAGAAATTTAACTTCAATATTTCATACCTCTGCTTTAAAAAGAGCTTTTATTATCTCAGTGTTTATATTTCTTCTCTATAAAAAAGGATTTTCTCGATAGATATACCTTCCAACTTCCACTACTTATAAATAATTTTATTATAGATAATAAGTAGTAAGGCATGTTAAATATTAAACATTTTGGAAATTATCTCTTGTTAAAGCTTTTGCTAGTAACTATGAGATTTTCTTCCTTGATGACATGATTATGAAACAACCCTGCGTATAACTTCAAATCCTAGTTGAAGATATTGGTTTGAATAAATTCCAAAAACTATTGGTCCAAAATCTCAATCCTGTAATAATTCACATCTCTAACTGACTAAACATCAGGCTTTATTATGTCTTTAAATTTGTTGTTACGGAAGACGTCTATTAGTAAGACTCCATCGGGGTATTAAGATTTTTATACTTCTTTTAATTAAAGCAAAGCCAAATTGTTATAAAATTATGGAAACAGTATAAAATGAGAAGATTATTAGTAGCATGAATTGAAGTAGCAATTTTAATATTTATACATCGGCATAAATATTAACAAAGCTTAATCTGTAAGCGATAGTGTTTTTACAATTGCAGAATTTTGACTTGATAACTATGTATTTTTCTTCTGTATTAAGTTTATGTTTGATCCACTCAAATTACTTCCAGCTTTGTGGAATTCATGCTTGCTTCTTGAAGCACTCTAATTCTTTTTATTTTAGAAATTTGCTCTTCTCTCTTTGCCATCTGGTCCATGAACTAGGGCGTTCGTTATATGAGGTAAGTCAATGTCTTAAAGAGCCTTAACGAAATACTTCTTTTGTTTGGTAATAAAATGAATCTCTTGCTCGTCCAAATTATCCGTCATACTCATAATAATTATAAGCAACATATGATAATGTGATAGATTTTCAATGAGTTCAAATCATTATTTTAAACTTTGAAATGAAAATATTTTTAAATCATTATGGCATTTTAACTTTTCTCAATTTCAAATAGATTCAATTAAACTTTTGATGGAGACATTAGAGAAGTTGAAGTAGCAGTAGCTGTACTGCCTTTCATAGAATTTTATTTGCTAATATTTAATGAGTCCCCTTTAGCCCAGACTGCTTTCTTGATTTTACTCGTAAAATTATCAGACACTAAAAACTGCAATCTTTAATTTTGAATTAATTATCTATGAACTGCTCCTCGTATTAGTCTAGTTCTATGAGTCAATATTCTTGGGGAGTTATTCTTAAAATCTTAGGTGTCACCATCGTCTTCAAAATCATAGCTATTTCCTGTCTCCGTTAATGAATCGAAAGTTTGATTTGATCGTTTTGAGTCCTTAAAAACATCGTTCATTACCTCGCTAAATCTAAGGTTATATAGTTAGTTTAAAATAAGTATTATGATGTCATATAAAACCATTATATTCATCTATATTCTTTGAACTTTCATTGCTTAGTCTTAAATCATTCTTTATTAAGACTCTTGAGATTCTTTGACTGTCTTCATCTGATTTCAAATTATCTATCTCTTGCTGAATAGGATGTTAAGCTATTCAAAATAAAATGAATATATTTAATATTTCAGTAATTAAAACGATTTTGGCAATTTATAAAAGAATTATGAGTAACTAATAGTTCATTTGATATATTTAAAAATTAGGACAACAAAATTAATTATAGATTTATTCATTTACTTAATTAGCAGCAAGTTAAACTTTTAGAAATAAATAAAAATACTTATTAGTAGTAAATTTAATTTTTATCACGCAAAAACAATGAATCAAAGCAGTAATATATATTGAGATATAAATTTAAAATTTACATTTATATTAATTAATCTTTGATCTGAATACTAACACAACTTTACATATTTAGAATTACACTATTAAACTTAAACATAATATTTCTAATCTGTATTTTTTTTTACAATATTATTCCAAATCCACCTGTCCTTTTTATTACAGTTTTACTCCTTACAAAATTAATAGCAAATTAGCTAATTTATTACGACTATGTTTGTGATTGTCGACTCACAATTCTTTCATTATCTAATAATATCTTTTTATGAGCAATTTTAGTAGGTGTCAGGGCTTCTAGTTTAGAAAATTTTCTTCTTCTTGAATTAGAGTTGCTTTTATTGCTGACAAAGAATTCGCTTTTTTCAGAAACTTTTCGTCTAATATACCCTAAACCTGAGAGATTTTTCATGGGAGTTTGTTACATAGCTTTCTTAACTTTTAGTAGATCGTCTGAGTTTGATCGATTAGATTAATTTAACAAATCTGACAGCTTAAACTTGAAATCATCTATAATCACATCCTTCAACTGAAATTTGTGGCTTTAAGTTGAGAAATTATTAGAACGGTCGCTCAATGGCTTTCCTTATAAAATTGTGTATTCTTAGAAGTTAAAGGGTTTGTAACTTGTGAAATTTATGATTTCATTCTAATTTTTGCCGTCCATGTTGGGAGATATCAAATCTATATGTAAAGATGATTGCTTTTTTATTAGAAAGTGAGAATGTTGACAAAGCCATTTACTTTAATTTTGATAACTTTATTTAATTAGATTTTAAACTTAGACTTTTTCTTCTTCTTTGGAAATGTTTTCAAATATTTTATGTTAATTTTAGGGGACTAATTACTTTTACCTTTTTAGCTATTTTACTCTAATAATTCCTCTTTCTTTCAGCTTACCATATTTAAAAAATCTAAATTAAATTTTATAATAATATTGCTTGAAGATGCTTACGAAATCAAGATTTTCATATTTATTATATGATTTTTAAGACGGATTTTTAGGCTAACTTCTAATCTCACTTGTATTGATTAATGCATTTAACTTTGAATTGACTTAACTTTGTCTAGATTGATCAAGTTATTTTAATAATTGGAGAAAACAAATTGTATTATTACATTCATATTGAATTATAAATTGAAAAAGTCCATTAGGAATTTACTAGTTATCAGAATCATTTTTCTTGCTTGAGTTATTTTCATTAATCCCACTCCCAGATGTTGGCTCAGAAACAGAATTACTATTGATAATCTAGTCAGAGCTATTCCCAATAATAACATGATCTTTTTGGTCTTCAGATTTTGGTTTTTTATCCAGTTGCGACAACTGCATGTCTGAATTTATGTCAATTCTGTTTTAAGCAGTGAGTATCAAAGGGCTATTGAAATCTTCAAATCGTGTTTGAGTTGATTGTTTTAGCAGGATTGTGGAATTGTTGTAGTCTTGGAGTTTACTTTTCTTTAACTTTTCATTATTGTTTGATTATCAAATTATAATTGTAATTTAAAGCAGGGAATTTAAAATTGACTTAATATATGATTACCTATTGAGCAAACTAGTAGTATGCGAAGAATCTAGTTCCTTAATTTCCTCAGTTTCATCAATTTAAAAACTAGGTAACTAATTCATTGATTTGTTTGTATTGATTTGTTATGCATTTGGTATATCAGATTTCAGCGTATCATTTTAAAGTAAATTTGTAATGTTTTTTTACTTTAAGCTTTTAAATTGTTAAGGGTTACTGATAAAGTTGTTTGAGGGATTAATATTGTTTATGTTTAACTTTTACTATTGCTATGAGATATTTTGATCATAAATTTACTGATAAAACCATGCATCTAATAAAAAGATATTTAGAATTAAAATCTTCGACTTAATGCTGGCTTCTATTTATTTATTCTTACTAAGTTAGAGATTCAAAATCTAAGTTTTGTTGAGATTAGTGCAGTATTAAAATTAAAAAACAGAATAAGATAAGTATTAGATCTGGATTTCCTGTTAGATTATGGTATTATAAAGATTAAGTGGGCAAGTTATAAATAATTTCCTATAAAGAAATTATTTATAATAATTGAATGTAAGTTTTTATCCGAAATTGAATTAATTTTTTAACTCTAAAATAATTCATGATCTTAGTATCGGTGATTTTAATGAGGACCTCTTAATTATACATTTAGCTAATCTTGGTCATTAAATTTCTATAAATTAATAGAATTTTCTTGCTAAAAATGTTGTAACTGTGGATTATTTTTAATATCAAAAAATTAAGGTAGCTATTTGAATACTACCTAAGTTGTTGTCTATTTGCCATTATTACCAAAAAATAAACTACATAAATTGATTAATTAAATAAAGTTAATAATAACAAGTCATATTTTAACAAATTTTTTTATATATTTTAAATCATTTTTATATAGAATTTAGAATTCCTGAATTTTACTTTGGCTTTGAATTAAGCTCTTAAAAGAATACGAATATTTTTATTTTAATTGAATTCATATCAATTTATTAGAATTATGCCTTTAAATTTAATTGATTTAAATCGCTCTTTTTTTAGTTAAAACTAATTAGAAATGCAAAAAATATAAAACTCTCTGGGCTATCTTTCATAAATGATAAGATATGAAATTGCGACATGAAATTCTATGCAATTTAATTATAGTTATGATTTATTTATTTATTTTTAATACATTTTATTTTTTAAAGTACATAAAGTTTTAACAGTATTTACTCATAGGTTCTTTTTTATTGTGGATTAAATTAAAAATTATATCTTTATAAAAGGTAAAATGTATACCAACTATAACTTATATAATTATTAATAAAATCATATAGATTTGAATGGAACTCAACAATGCTCTCATCATTAATTGAAGACAAGGAATTCTAAAGTTGCATTCTTTTAATACTGCTTAGTTATATAGGTGATAAATATTCCAGAGACATTTACTATAATTATCTTTTCCCATTGCTTTTATAGCCTTTAACTTTAATTAAAAATTAAATAATGCATAATCATTTATAATTATAATTATTATTATTAAAAATATTAATACTGCTCTAATTGAAATTAATTAAGATAATTAGATTTTACTTCAAAGAAAATTTGAATTATCTAATCAGGATAAAAAAAAAAGTTGCTTAATAAAAAATTTCAAATAATAGGATTTTTATTTAAAAAAATTTCATTGAATTTTTTATATTATTTACAGTCAATTTCAAACACGATTAATCCACCTATCTGAATCAGTATAACTATAACATTAAAAAATCTAGTTGTTCTATTTCTAGAAAGGATTAAAACTAAATTTATTCTCTACACATTTATGTTAATTACCACATGATGGTATTTCTATTTATTTTTAATAATTTTACAACTTTAAAAGTATCTTAAGCAATAATAAGCCTTTGAATAGCTGATTAAGGACTTAACTTTATTTTGAATTGACATTCTTTTTCTATTTAGGAATTTTATTCCCTTAACTTTTATTTTGTTGACTATTTATTGTTTAATTTATCATGTCGTTATTATCCCATAAAAAATAAATTTTTTGCAAGCTTTCATTATGCTAAATTATCATTTAACATTAAATCCATAATATTAAAAGTATTACTTAATTTCGATTAATCAATAGAAGCCCCAAGAATGAATTTATTTATCTTTGGAATTACTCTCTTTTTAAGATTAGTAGGAATGTTTTATACTATAAGTTTATTATCATTTTAATATGTATTTGAAGTCTGTGGTCTCAAATATCTGTCTTGTTGAGAGTTTGATCGTGTTTTTAATAGTAAATATGAGGTAGGTGAGTTAGTATGAGTCATATACAAGTTTTGTAAATTTTATCAATAAAAAATGATAAATAAAATAGTTTGAAAAATTAAAATTTCTTTATATATAAAAGATTAATTATAAGTTTTAGCTAACTCCAAATTATCTTTCTTGAGGTGTAACTAATTTTAAATTAAAATCAATATTTACTATAATAAAAAATGATAGAAAAATATAGGTGTTGTACTTTCATAAAGCTATTAATTTTAGATGTTAATTTGACTATAATTATTTAATGACTAATTTTATGTGAAATACTGCTATGTTTCTTTGAAATTGTTTAGCAGTCGTAAATTTTTCATTTACTTATTTTTCGAATTTCCTTTTCGTACTATTAAATCTAAATCAAAATTTAAAACAATACTTAATCAAAGCTTACCTTAAATCATATAATAAAATCTATAATTGCATTTTTTACTATTTAATAATTGGTATTTATAAATAATTTTTGAAGTTTCCTTTTTGCTGAATTGAATGATTAAGATATGACATATGATTTAGTATTATATGATTAATTCGAAAGTATATAAATATTTTAAAAAAATCATTGATATTAAAATATATTGATCTTCACTCTGAGAATCTAGATCAATCAATTACTCATTCTGGTCCCTCTGAGAATACAATTTTGGGTTTATTTTAATTTGTTTGATTAATGATACTTAATTCTTCTTTTTATCATCATCAGGCAACAATATTGCGTGACTTTTGAATATCGATTTATACTATATAACTACTATAAAATTGTTTTTTCTAATAATCAGAAATTTCTAATATACTTAAATTATAAATGATTTAGATGGACTATTCTCGCTGAGGAGATTGCTACTATTAAGCGTAAAATTATTGGTATTTGCTGTAGCAAAGATCTGCTATGTTTTACCCAGGGGTGGTCTATAAGTTAATTATATTATAAAATTATAAAATATGAAATTATATTAAGATTATCATTCATAAGCAATAGAGAGTAAAATCTTTAAAGTTAATATATTTATTGTGTGGCTTTATTTAGCATTAATTTATACTATGATTTTTATTATTCTAGAGTAACGTGAGAAAATTAGTAATATATATTGTGTTATGAACTTACTTGTATATATTTGTGTTTCTATGGGATGAAAATTATCTCCTAATAATTATTAATTTTTTAAGTCCAATTTATAAATTTAATTTAAATGTATTAATATTTTATAGACACTTATATTTCTTGATTTAGTCTTTATCTTGATAAGATTACCTCCTTTAGTCTACTGTACAAATGACCTCATTCCCCCCTCATCACCCCTGACCAATTAATTAACAGAATTCTCCAACTGTGAACTCAAGTCTAAGTTTAAACTTTTATTCTCAAGTGAGGGATTGAAGTTAAGTTGATTGTTAGATTTTTGGCTTTTAATAGTGCGAAGCAATAAAGGAATTTATTGCTTTTATTATTACTAAATTGGTAAAAAAAATATAGAAATTTGCAATAAAATTACCAATTGATCTTAATGAATGATATACATAAAATTTTAATCTAAATATATTGAGATAGATTTAAATCTTCATTTTATTCAAAAACTAAAGTAATATTCTGAATATTTCTGTTAACAGTTTAATTTTAGAATTCATAGTTTTAGATCGTTCTAAAATAATTGTATATTATTAGTAGTGAATTTTCTATTGAATAATTTGTAAACATATATCTAATAAATAATTTTCTAAAATTTTGAGTCTATATATTTGGAGTTAATGGTCTTTCTAATAAAACATTTCAACTTCTGAGTTAGCTCGTCTTCATTAACGGTGATAACAAATTAAAATTATATATTTTCATAATGATTACTGTTGATTTACATGTCTATTGAAATTCATTTATATTTCATTCTAAAATTGAGGAATTGCATGATTTAAATTTAACTTAATTAAGTTTATATTTTTAATTATTGATAATTGCACCTCTGAGAATACTGGTTTCACTCTATTAGGTGGTGAGTAACTTACTATTTAAATAAATAATTAAAAAACAAATAATTTATAAAATCATTTTTACTATCTTGATATGAATTTGAATTTGAGATGAGAGTATTATCAAATAAATTATTAATGAATAATTGCTGCTCATGTAAACTATTGAAATCATTTCCTTCATTATTTCCGATTTTTCGAGATTGAATATTGTTGTTCAACTGAAATTATTGCTGAGGCTATGGGGACTTACTTCGTCTTGATATTAATATAATAATAATATAAATGGCTTCACATTTGACATATTTATAGTTAAAATTAGATATTTTGAATTTTATTTTATTTGAAACACTTCGCAAGCTAGAAGATTGACGCTGTTTATCTATGTTAATTTTTCTTGACGTCTCATTAGCATTTTGGTATTGGCTGCTTACTTATTAGTGATTTTTATGGTTGAGAAAATTAAATTGGGGCGAGTGTGTTTGAGGCACTCACATTCATTCTATTGGTGTTGTTACTTGTTATTTTATATTTATGTTTAGACATTTCTTTAATAATAAGACTAAGTCTATTATTATAATAACTTTTTTGGGGGTACTATATTTCTGAAAAAATTGTTTAGATTCAGCAATTATTATAAATGAGCAAAAAATTATAAGATTTTTTTAAATTAACTATGATTAATACTTGAGCAAATCTTTGAATTTTTTTTCATCAGAATCATACTCACGAAAAATGTTTTGAATAATTTATTATTTTAAATAAATCTATCAATTAACTTTATAATTTTATTTGTCAATAAATTTTACTGAGTAATTAAAGAATCGTAAACAAGATAAACTTCACTAATTTATATTTTTAATGGAATTATACTTTATAAATAACAGTTAAAATAAGATTTGCAGACTTTACAACCAATATTTCAAATTAATGAATAATTTTAATGGATTTCATATTTGGAGAAGCAAAATAAATAATTTTCTTGTAAATTTTTATATTTATAATTTCTTATATTTGTAATGCAATTTCTAATATAGTAATTTATGCAAAGAATTATATAAAGTGTATGGATAAGTGGAAAGTGCGATAAATTGTGAGAGTATTTTAAATGGTTAATCATTGAGTCAAATTCAAATATATTTCAAGAAATATAGTTAAATTTCAAAATTAAATTTGATTGACAAAAGTATGGAAAAGCAAGGCAAGAAGTAAGCTAAAACAACCACCACAACAGCTGTCCAAAAGGCTGGCAAGAGCTCAGACAGAAAGCCAAGATCAGTCTCCAAGGCTGATGGCAAACATGCTATATAATATATTCTAAATTACATAA
>ARYC01012754.1:0-14662 GCA_000711775.1 Oxytricha trifallax | reverse complement strand
GAGCTGGAGTTCTCTTTAATCATGCTTACTCTACTACTGCCTTGTAAACCCAGATTCTAGAAGCCGTCGAAAATCTCAAGGGCCTAGAAAGCGATGCTCTTTACCTATTCTGGGTCGAGGACTGAATCCATCTGGGGATCTTCTCGGAGGCAGGTGCTCACAAACTTCTTGGAGTCCACCACCGTCGCTCTAATCTCGAGCATAGAAGTTTCTGACTCCAATCGTTACAGTCGTCTCTCAATGTCATCTGGAGTCCAGCAAGAAATACTAACTGGTGACTCCTGCATAATGCCGCTGGTAACTAATTCAGAGCTAATGAATTAATTTTGCCCACTCCTTTGCATAGAGCAATGGCCTCTATTAATCTTGTTGGATTCTTAATCAAATCTCCCTGAATCCATCGAATAAGGAAAGTATGAGTCGATGCGGCTCCTACATATGTTTCGGTTCATGAGTCCGCTTGGCTCAATTAATCCTGAGTTTATTCAATTAGATAAGGCACTAAAATCTTATGCCAAAGCACCAAACTCTAGTGCTTCCGCCTTAGTTAAATTTGTACTACTCTAGTGCTAAAGTGTATCAGAGTAAACCCTTCTAAATCAGGATTCTTGGCACCCTAGTCTATGACAGTCGAGCTAGTCTCTCTGTCAACTGCAATGATTTTAGATTAAAATCATTAGTTATGGAAGATAATGCTTAACAGTAGCAACTGGACTATCACGAGATCTCTTCAAAAGTCCAGAGCAAGCGTGACTTATACAACTTTATGGCAATTGAATGCTAAGCTCACATCCCTCGATACAAGCAGCTCAACTCCTATTTCCTGTCTTAAATACTAAAGGGCGAGAAGAAGGCAAGCTTCTAATTACGAGTCTTACTGTTATATAGTACATCAGGCGTGATCAAGTGAAGGTATCATGCATCCCAATGCTGGCAGGGTTGGCTGTTTCTAACCTATTAGACTTTGCTGTGCAACATGTTTAGCCTCTGGAGTACCTTCCAGATTAAAGAGATTGGAATCGCATGGACCGCTAGTGGTTGGGAGACATATTGTACACAATGAGGCAAGAAGAGCTTTAGGGAATGATTCGTGAGGCTCAAAATCAATCAGCCCAAAAGCAGCAGTAGAGTCAGGGGACATCAGTGCAGATTCGGTCAGAGTTCCAGGAGGCATTCCAGCGCTGTGTACATTTCAAGCGTAAGTTTTACTTAATATTCAATACCTTCTGAAGCTCACAAAGGCAAGGCCATTTCGATGCTTAAGGCAAATGCTAAGCGACGGCGCAGCAGGCAAGAATGCGAGGAGACAAAGGATGAGGAGCTAATGCTGAGAGCAGACAATCATCAGTATATGCTAGAGGTGAAGCGGCTGAAATCTGAATATAGTCAGCTTGCCCAAATGCAAATAAACTAAAAATTTTAGAATTTAGAGTAAACAATTAAATGTAATTAACTTTCCGAAATTATTAATTCTTATCATCTACTAGGGCTAACTATCAAATTGCCAAATCATTTATGCTCTAAATTATTCATCTTCTTAGATTCGAGTCCAAAGCCAACCCAACCAGGCCTTCTATTTATCCATCTAGCATATACATCTAAAAAGTGCCCACCGGGACAAAATTCTTCTATCATTTCATAAATCTTTTCTGGCTTTTAGGATCCTAATCTTCTTAATTCAATAAATGCATTCTTAGTCTATTAAAAGTTAAATCTTTGCTCCAAGTAAGCCATGTCACCTTTCATGCCTACAACACACTCCTCTTTGGAATGCATAAATACTTTTCCCAAGCCACTTATTAAGTCTTGTCCATTATCTGTTTTGAACCAACTCACAGTTGTCACCATTTTGTATCCTCTTCCTTTTAAGTAGGTCTCACACAATTCTTTTTTGCATTAGTTGTCCATAAAAATACGAAGCCTCGATCCTGAACTAAATCAATGGGCACTGACATTATCTCTTAATCCGTCATCGTGCCATAACCTAACTTGTATCCTGTATCTGGGTGAGGCGGGTCTGACATTATAACATCAAATAATTATCCATTATACTTTTCTTTAGCCCAATTCCTCAGTTTAATCCATTCTTCCTTATCTCTGACATCAACTTCGAAAGCCTCAATTTCAGCATCTCTGTGTTTTTTTTATTGTTGATGGTAAACTAAATCAGATTTTCTTGTATATCTTTTTGAACAACTGCACATGAATGGTTTCATAGCCTGAATAACTAGACTTTATTTTTAGTGATCTCTGCTTACATGAATGTATACTGCATTCTTAGTTTCGCCCTTATACTTTTCTTTGCAGGTTTTATAGTGAGGGCATTTGTATTTACCATCTTTTCCTTGCTTGATTTTTTCTCTCTATTTTATTTGTCTTTTACTTGACATTTTCTAAAATCAATATTTAATTAAAGTTTATAATTAAGATCCCCCCTATATCTAATTTCCTTACTTACCATTTAAATATTTGTGAAAGTATCCTTTAGAAAACTTGAAAGTTTCCTGAAAGGTAGTCGTAAATTAATTCTTGTACTAATGAAAGATTTCTCTAAAAATCTTGAAAGTTTCCTTGAATTTAAAAACAGATTATTAAGGGGATAGATATATTCAAATATTTTACTTAAATTATTGATAATTTATAGATACTTACAATGAAAACTTTAGATTAAAAACTTTCTCAGACTGATTAAATTGAGAACTAAAGAATTAATCATTGAATAGGAAGTGAATTAAGTAAAATTTTAATAAAGACTAAGAATTATTTAAAAATATGGAAAATATTTGTGAAACTTATAACTTTAATTTATGAAATATCGCATAATAGTTTCAAAGTAAAAATTTATTAAGGATCGTAATGGGAATTTAAAAAAAATATTTTAATTTCATTTGCTTAATAAAATAAATAAAGCATTCATTTTAAATTATTTCACTTACTGTAGTTAGTTAGTTGAAGTTAAGCAAATTTATAAAACCAAAGTTGAAGTCTTTTTAAAATTGAGTTCAATATTCTTTTTGATAAAGTGCAGATTGTGCAGATAATAAACAATTTGAAAAGCACCTCTTAACCCATGAAAAATCCTTTGACTAGATTTGTTGAATTAGTTATTGAATATATTCTTCTCTTGTAATTGAATCTTAAGTTGAAATTGCGTCTTTCTTTATAT
Source organism: Oxytricha trifallax (assembly GCA_000711775.1). NCBI lineage: Eukaryota > Ciliophora > Spirotrichea > Sporadotrichida > Oxytrichidae > Oxytricha > Oxytricha trifallax. The sequence goes on along the minus strand of ARYC01012754.1, from coordinate 11,496 downwards.
TTGCAAAGACTTTTTCAACTGGGGCTAGATTAAACTAGTACGGTCCAAGAAACATGATTGAAAGATTATACAGTCTAAACTTTTACAAAACAAGTACACTTTTGTGATAGGTGGCATTGTCTAAAATAATGATTACTCTATCCCTCCAATTAGGGGTTGAAGAATCCAAGTATTCAATTAATTGAAGGATAAAGTAGATAAAAGTAGTGCTGTTATTCTTTCCAACATTCAAGCTGTATGCCAATCTCCCATCACTAAAGGCAGCTGCGATTATATTTACATTGAACATTCTAACCAATTTATCATTATAGTTTCGCACCCCTTTCAAGCTCCAGGATTTTCTAAGGTAGGACTAGTTTTACAGACTACTCTCATCTATATTTATCAATAGTTTGCCTTAACTCATAAAATCTATGTAATATATTGCTGCAAGCTGTCTCTATTTTTTGCAAAGTGGATTGTTTGCTCTAGAATCAATTTGATAAACTTTCTTATATCTCATCCCAAAATAATTTTTTAAAACTTTCCGAACTATTGTAGAAGAAACTTAGATTTACTATAGTTGATAGATAGCTTCCTGAACTTATTTAACAGATTTCATTTAAAACTTTTCCTTTTGAGCTTTTTTATAAACCAGTCAATGTGCTATGCTATTGATAATCTTTTATGAAATCTTTATGATTTGGGTTCACTTATATTAAACTTTCTGAATTTATTATTTTATTGAGCTTAAACATACTTATCTTAAATCTCTTTATCAATTAAGTTTTCGAACATACCTAATCTTAATAAAGTTTTTTTATCAGTTTATACTTATTGATTTTACTTATTCTTTTTTATTTAGTATAATCGAAAGCTTTCTAAATAAAAACTATGAATATATAACAATAAAAATAAAAGCTTAAATTCTTACCTCATTATCAAATAAATCTTCTTAAGTTTAATTAAAATCCCTCGCTAACATAGCTTAAAAATTTATGTTTGATATTGGAATTAATGATTTTTACGATTTTTAGCTACCCATTAGTTTTAAAAGTTTTTAGAGCTTTTTTTCAGTTTCAACAATTTATTCATTTGTTATCGCATTTTCTAATAGATTTTCATTTGCAAATGAGTTAAGCATTCTCCTTGGATCAAGAATGACTGAGATTTATAAATTTTGGTTCATTTTATTTAAAAGTTCTTGTTCGAGGGCAAAAACTATTGAATGAGTAAGTCAAATTAAGGCCTTGTAATCTGGAGTATCTTGACCATTTACTATTAAAGTTGATGTCCTACTTAATATTATTTCCTCTTAGCTAGAACCCTCACTGGCAACTTCATTACTCTATTAACTGTCTTGCTCGACATTATAATTATTTCCCCCTCCTTTTTGCTTATAAAAATGTCTAATATCCTATTAAGTTAGTCTCTGATTTAGGTTTTATTCCATTTTTTGGTAAAGAGTTTTAAATTTTTGACCCAAATGTATTCCTCTATAGAAGAATCAGTTGTTTTTGAAAATGCTTACATATTTAATTAAAGTTAATAGTTTATTATAATAAATTTATATTTCTATTTAATAAGCTTATTATTTATAAAACAGCTTCATTGTATTTAATTGTGAAAAAGTGTAAAAATGGAAAATAATCTCCAGGCTATTCACGTTAGTTAAGTCTAATCGAAGATTGGAAATAAAAAAGAACTATACGACTTTTTAACTCAGGAGGGATGGGCCTATTTACCAAAAATAAACTGCTCAAATATATGCTTTTTTAAAAGTATTTTAAGGGGTGAAAAAGAGGTAATAATATAGCTTTTAATACTATGCAGTATTTGAAAAGATGTGATGTTATAGTATCTGCTGTCCCATAAATAGAGGGACTCACAGCGGATGATTTTCTATAGTACGCTGAAAATAAACCATCATTGCTGAGATTTTTGCCAGATCAATGTGATTGGCTGCATCTCAATAAAAAATGGATAACAGATGTTCTACTTTCTTTGGACTCTGATGGGGTAAATGAAATGATACAAAAAGCTAAAGAGTATAGAAGAATTAGATTGGATAGTTCATAAAATAGCATTGTCCATATGAAACCGCAATTTGCGGAAGCTTTAAATAACTCAATCACATTTAGTGGTAAGTGCATACTTGATTAATTTTTACTTTAGTAAATAAGGGAAGGTCGGCTCATCTATTAAAGCAAAATTCCAAAAGAAAGTCAAGACCATCAGAATAGGAAGAATCAAAACTTAACTCACCCTCACAATCAAAATCAAAATAGAAAATTTTGGACTAAAATAAAAGGGTGAGGGACGAGATGAGTTAAATGAAGAATTAAATTGATGACCTCTAGAACTATAAATAGCTCGTGATGCACCTCCATGAGGGAGGGTTATTGACTAGGAAGGAAACCCACTTAACAATATACCTATCTAATAGGATATTAATTTTATGATCTGAAATGAATAACTAAAGCTCATTTAATTTAAACTAACTTAACTAAAATTAATTAATCTCAAACTTAAAACATTTTTTATTAATTTTTATATAAATTAGCTAAAATAGTCTTGATTATTTTCATTTTGAGACCCCTTAAATGTTTTAGTAAATTTTATGAGATTTTAAGTTTTTACTTCTTTTCAAATAGAATTTCTTCAATACTATTAGAAGTAAATTAGAGTCCCAAGACTATAATAATGCAAAAGTCACAAATTCTTGAACACAAATGAATTTTTTAAGAAAATCAATTTTAGATACAGTATGTTTTTTTGGTCCCTATCTTTACAAACCTATAATCAATCAGTTTATGAGATTCCATACTCAGACCATCTTATTTAGTGTTATCATTAGATTTTGATAAGAAAGCTCAAATTCAAACTTTTATTGTTGTTAATTATAATTTTTATTAATTTGTTAGAGTTTGTTATAGTTTACAGAGTTTGTTAGATTTTGTTATACTTTGTTATACTTTGTTATAGTTTACAGAGTTTGTTATACTTTTTAATTAATCTGGATTTAAACATGCTTTTTAAAAAGTTTTAAAAGGTAATTAAAATTAAATAAGAATAGGGGTTAATGAACTAAAATTAGTTAAATTCTAGAATCAATGAGAACTTCCTCAAGATGCAACTACTTAAAATAATTGTTGCCAAAATTAGTAACAACAAATATTATTTAAGCCAGAGAAAAATTAACCTTTTTAAAATAAAGCATGAGTAATAAATAAATTAAACTAAAGGTCTAAAAAGACCAAAAGAATTAATAAATTATCTCTGATCAAGAAGCATCTAACTATACTGCAGAGTTCTTCAACGAAGAACAATAGGAAGAGCTTAAAATGGAAGAACAAAAAAATAAGATTTTGTCCTATCTGAAATAATAAAACATACTTGGGAAAAAAACTTACAAAGATGTAAAAATATAACTCTAAAAAAAATTTTAAAAGGAAGTATTACAAGTTCATAACCTGCTCATTACTACTCTTAATTCCAGAAAAAGTGAGGGTTGAAAAAATACTCCCATAAAATAAAGTACTAAGAAATAAGTCTAAAAATTTTAAGACAAAAAAATATGTTAACAAAACATGGAAAAAGCAGAAAATATATCAAAAGACTCTAATTCAGTTAATTCTTCAGATAAAGTTCAATGTGATAAAAATATTTAATCTGGCCTCCAATCATTAGATTCATAATAGGTGATTACAAGCTCTGAAGATTTTGAATCTTAGTCAGACTCTACTTTCCCAGAATTGAATTAAATAGAGCGAGTAATTAGTAAACAATTCACTGGACTTACTAATGATGCAATGGCAGAACTCAAACAATAATTGTTTACTCAACTCCCAGAAATATTAGACAGCAAATTGAATGAAAAGTTAAATTAAAAGAATTTGGAAAACAGTGACTAATTACAAGATTTGTAAAATAAAGTGGACCTTATTGATTTTGAAGTTATTCAACAACTAATAGCTGATGGAAAAGATGAAATACAAAATGCTTTTTAAGTTTTGGTAAAAGACATAAAATCTTTATCACCTACGATTGGGGTAGCATCCCAAGAATCCTTGGCCACTCATGTGAAAAGATTTACAGAGCAATACAATAGTTTGAAAAAATTATTGAATGAAAATCAAATTTAAAGCGAAAATTAAGTTAGCAAGTTAAGAAGCTTGATAATTAGATGGGGCAATCTTAAAAAGTGAACGAAGAGAAACAAAATGAAATGTAATTAAATAGTAAAAGTATAATAGAGCAAGTAAATGCAATTTGTACAGAGCATTTAAAGCAAGTGAACAACAACTATGATGTCATAAAAAATAATTTGAAGCAAATGAGTGTTAGGTTAACTTGCATCGAAAAAGCTGATATAAAATAAAATATGGAGTAACCTAATCACCAAGATAACCAGAATGGTTTATAGCAATCGGTAAGCCAGACTATGGCACAATAAAGTATTAATGTATAGAAATTAATTTCTGAATAAGAGTTTAACTAGATAATTGGGAGATACAATTCCCATAATGACACAGTAAAGGTTGTTCAGATTCTTGGACACTATTTTCTGTATGACAAAATTTCAATGAAGTTTATTTTGATAAAAGAAAATATTAATATTTGACTACTTACTTTATAACTTAATGTATGAACTTACTTACTTTAATTTACTAACTCTTACTCAAATAAATTACTCATTTTTGCATCATGGGGTTTTGGGGTTACCTAGTAGAATGCCAACCAGAGGACAGATCAACATCCCAAGCCTCTTAACATTGGCTCAGCTCCTTTTGGCTCACAGAGCTTGAATCAAGCGCACTTCAATATATGAGGTTCTAATAAATGCAGTAGGGCGTTTCGATGAGTGAGCTCAAAATCTTATTGCTTGAGGGTTGCTCCAACTCTTAGGAGCTGATAGTTAACTAATGCTGGAATCGAGTGTCCCGAAGGTCAAGGTACACTGAAGAATGCTGCAAGATATCTCAATGGCCTTTAAGATAATGAGAGCTCATAGCGATGACTTTGAGCGAATGCAGTGTGCCCTCTTTGTAGTTCATTTAATGTTACGCCACTAATTGTATTTTGAGAGTCTTGGCTTCAAGAGTTGAGAGTGAATATTTTATTAGTATGTTTATTTAGCCCTTAAGAAGTATTAGTTATTAAGCAGTTGCACTGTTGTGAAGTGAATTACAGTATTAAGCGAGTGTTAGTAGTTAGGCGAGTGTTGATAAATATGTATTACGGTGCAGTATAGTGCTGTAGTTATCTCACTCACTTCCTTAACTCTAGTGAGTATTATATTGTGGCTCGTTATTGAGCTCATGATTGAATTCAGCAGGCGATTAGGACTGAACAGCATGATTGAAATCATCGTCCTCTGTTGCTTAGCTTAGTGAATGATTAAGCTGCTCGAGTCTGGTGTTCGAGTGGCGTTTTAAGTTATTACTCTGATGAGAAGGAACATCAGGCTGTTGGTCATGGGATACTTCCAATGTATGAGAAGCTGCTCTATCGGCAGGGCCTCTCTAGGTGATAGCAGCTTATACTTTAGTTGCCTTTTATGTTAGATGTGAGCTTGTCTTGTACTGCACCCTGATATGCCGATCGAACACTATTTCTTAAGCGTCACCCAAATCAATCACGAATGCTCTGCTCTTAACAATTTCGTGGATATTGTTTTGCCCGAGCAAGTCCACGTTCACTTGGAAATTGCTCACTCTGTATGCGTCTCTGATTGAGAGGAGCTCCTAAGGCAGATCCTCTTGCTCTATCAACACTTGCGAAAGTCGATAGAGATTTATCTTGCAGTTGCCCAGCACCCATCGACCTTGGCGTAGGAGCATTTCCAGGCACTCAATGTATTCTTCCAGTCTCTTATTAGTCCTCCATTATCTGAACTCGGCATGCCGCTTGCTATAGCTTGCTTGACTAATTTTCCTTTGCTTGATCTGTTGCATGGTCTTCAAGGAGTTTACGAGAATCATCTCAAGGCATAATGATGGCACTACATCCAGATCCAAGGCGGGCTGAAGCATCTCACTAACTAGCTTCTCAACTATATCAATTGCTAAGCTGAGGGAGCTCATCATGCTTGTTTATTAAGCTATCATCTCGCGAACAGTCGTTCTGTGCTACTTCCTCGTATTAGTCTTTGAGGCCACATTCTTTAGAGTCATCTCCTTGCTTGATATTTATTTGCGCTCTTCTGCATTAACGAGCTGATGAAGATCAAGCACGGCCCACTCTTCAGGCAGACTCTCCCTCTCGAATATCGTTTGGCAGCTGTCTTGCTTTTTGTACTTGAGCAGTTGCCTCCACTCCTTCACCAGACCCTGAATAATCGAAGCCAATTGGAGCTTCCAAGGATTCTCTGCGTCTCCCACTTTAGTGAAAGCAATATGATTCTTTGCCAACTTGGTAAGGCTCACTCGCAATCGATTCGTCTCAACGAGGATGTAGCTTAAGTGTTTGGCATACGCGAGCTACTCGTCCTCTAATGCGATAAGTAAATCACTTGAACAAGTTGTTGCAGGACCGTTTTCGAGCTCGGGCTCTTGGGAAATCTCTAAGATTTACGTCGAAGGCTGAATGCTATCTAAAGCATCTCGGTGACAAATCTCCATTGAATCCATTCTATTCTTATTTAGTGACAGAGTTAAGTTTCCTGGAACCAAGATATTATCTTGAACGCTTCTTAGCTTAGTTCGATAGCACGCCATAGCCGACATAAAGCTGCTTCGTAGCCTCCTAATCTCGCATTCTGTTTTGAATACTTTAAGGTCGAGTCGTAGGGCCTTAGTAAATCTTTCTGGCCTTATCCACCAGCTTCAGAGTGCGTAGTCGGGGCTTCCAAGTTTACACATAGCTCTCATAGGATGCCAGTAGAAATCGTGAGGGGACCACTGTTGAATGCTTCGCTATTACTGCCGAGACTTGGTTGAGTATTTACGTTGCCACGCCTAGAAACTAGCTGGGCTCCTCCTTCAATCGACAGCAGGTGGTGTGGTTCTTGAATGGCTTCTGCTGGAATGCTCGCATCCTTCGAAAGACTGGGACGCAATGATGGCCTTCGCTATTGATCTGGCTGGTGAGGGAAGCACTACTGAATGCGACGGTCTTCATCACACTTGTTATGGCGTCGCTCTAGTTTGCCTTCGTGTAGTATTCGTCTTGTTCATACTTGAATAGGGTGTTGATCGCTCTCTACAGGGACCTATCCAATCTTTTCTTTTCATTGTCTTGTTTTGTATATAGTCCACTCAGATAGTCATAATTTTAGTTTTATTGTTTAATAGGTGCAGGCAACTAAGGCAGCAAATGTGAGAGTTGAGACTTTGTTGCCATTGCTTCTTTAAATGTTTATTGTTTGTTTTCTTAGTGATTATTGGGGCTCAGCTATTGCTCAATATATGACTCCCATCCAGAAATTCATTGGCTTAAATGGCTTGGCGGCTCTGAGCCAAAGTTATCTGGACAGCAGGCGTTCTTGAGATAATTGCTGGGACTCGCCCCCTGATCTGTTATCTTAGGTAATAGGTTACGTTGTGCTCCTTCCCTAAATTTCGCTATCGAATACTATTGTTTAAGCATACCTGGTGAGAGGAGGCGAAGTATCTAAAGTAGGATCCAACAAGTCGCCCATGGTTTGGTGGTGTGTCGAATCATCATGAGAACATCCAATATGGCGGCCGCCATCTTCCTTCTAAAACTACAAACCCTATCCAAAGCCTCGTCCACTATTGTCGAATAGGAGAGCGTGGAGCGCGTGCCAAGAATGCTACTCACCACGTGTCAGAGGTCCCCATGACTTCTGTTCGCCATCTGAATGTTGCTGATGAGATTGCTCAGGCGCTGTTGGAAAGATGTCTTGGTGAGCAGGGGATCGTCGAACTCAAGATTGTCTAGCAAAAGATCCTCAGTTGGGTCCTCCGGCAGTTCAGGGTCGTCTTGCTCGCATGGTGAGTTGTGAATACCGAGTAGTAGGGGTTCATCTGTTGGATTCGTGACTTTCTTAAGGATTCTTAAGTATAATTATAGAGGGGTAGCAGTTTATATTAATTAAATATACAATCTCGTCATTTTGGTAGCTTTAGTAGAATAGCCTCTACTACTACTACTACTACTACTACTACTACTACTACAGGACCCTCTTCTAAATTACTAAAGCTACCAAATATTAATAATAATTAAATATATCTTTATTAATTTCTATCGTCACCCAAATCTTGTAAATAACTGACTTGGGGTTTTATTATTAAAAGAAATAGAAATGCTAAAATATTATAAATATTTTTTATTAATTTAAGTAGTACCATTATAGTCCTCTTCCATCATAGGGCTGATGTTAGAACTTAAACTGCCAGTAGTTAAACCATCAATCTTGGAAGTTGAATTTTGTTGTTAGTTATTTTCTTGATCAATTTAAGTTTTAAACTTCTAAAGCATGTTAATATTCTCTTCTTTAGTTTACAGAGCTTACTAAAACTAATTATTCGTTTGAGATTTCACTTTATTTCTCAATTCTGCTAGACTCTGAGGCTGACCCTTAGATATCATAGTTATATTTAAGAAATGGCATTTAAATTATGGTAAAACACTTTAATCATTAATTTCCCAAAATAGTGTTAGCCTTCATTAGTAAATTTTCACTTAATTGCTAGTTTTAAGCATTTCTGTTGATTACTGGCTTAGAATCCTTATTAGACCCTGCGTTGGGTGTAGTATCATAGTTATTGCTATTACTGTTGGTATTATATTAAGATGAAGGTGGATTAGTTGATCTTGGAATTTAACAGCTTGTTGTTTTAGGTCTAGGACTGACATTAGAATTCAAATTAGGTGAAGATTAGCTCTACATAGGGATTGGAATAGGATTTGATTTCTTCTCTTTTACTGTTTACTAAGAAAGAATTTAGACTCCATTTTAAGATGAGCCACCTGTTGCTGAAGTGTTATTTGCTGTATTATGAGTTATCTGATAATCTTTGCTGTTTTTAAAATTGTTTGATAAATCTTCAAAGTTACCACCACCTGCAGAACTTGAATTCATTTTTGTTAATCCAATTATAGAGGAACTGTTTTAAGCTCTAACTAAATCTTAAGCTTTTCCTTTATTTTAGACAGGAGTCGAACTTTGATTCTAAAAGTTTTAAATGAAAGAGCCGGGAAACTTAAAAGAACTGCTTATTCCACTACTTCCAGAACCACCTGTCATATCCGCTACACCCTTATCACTCTTTTTGGCTTTATTTCAAATCAATCTCTTGTCTTTTGATTAAGATCTCATAGCTGAAGTACCTGCATTGTTTGAAGCTCTACTATTTGTTGTTGCAGTTTGATTTGTAGTTTAGCCAGTGTCTGCTTGAGATGTGGATGATCCAATCGCTCCACCTGTTGGCTTATTTTTATTTGCCCAAGAATGTGTTACTTGCATATAGTTGGAAGCTACAGATTAATTCGCGTTTTATTAAGGCTGAGCTTAGAATGATTGTCTGATAGGGTTAGATTATATGGCAGCTGAAGTTGGAGTAATTAAAGGGTCTTTTCCGTTTGATAGATCCTTGAATACTTTTGAAATAGAGAGAAACTCTTTTTCTTTCTTAATATCATTAAATATATGATTAAATGCAACTTTAGTATTTTACTATAGGGATTTTTCTGCAACTTCTCTTCTCTAGTTTGTTTTATAATCAATGATAATTAAGTATATTTTATTGGATAAACATTTATTTATACTAAGCATTTTAATATCTTCTTCAGTACTGACTGTAACATATTCCCTTTCAAAATTTGAATTAATTTCAATCTAGCCATTATTACTCTAAAACTGAAATTCATCTCTTCTTTTTCTATTGTTCTTTGAATTGTGTTGATGATTTGATTTTCTTTTTCATCGATGATCTTCCTTATTTCTTAGAACACCAATTTGATATCGAGCGTATTCTTAGTTGACTATTCTTTTAACATTTCTAAGTGACCTTTGATATCAGTGTTTTAATCTTAAATTTATTGTAATAAGTCCTGATATTGGTTGAATTTTTAAAGAATAAAGTCTCTTTCTAATTCTGCTGCTTTTTGAATAAAAATACTTAAATTTATTTTAAATTTGAAAATGCTTAATTATTTTTATTTATTTTATTATAAAAGCATGTTATAAAAGCACAATCTTTAGAATTAAGATTATAGAGGATATCAAATGAAAATGAATAAGAAATTTACACAAAAAAATTAATGCTTAATAATCTTAATCTTAATTTATCAAAATTAAGATTTAAAGTTGCTTGAACTTTGTTTATTAAAATCAATCAATAATCAAAACCCCAAAACCCCTTAATGAGGTTTATAAGTGCTTTGATTTGTAGGGAATTTGTTAGGGGTTGGGGTTATTAATAAAATGCGAGACAAAAATTACAAGCTTTTGGGGTCTATTTATGATGAAGAGTATATAGATTTAGTGTTTAAATTGCGTTATGGATGTGATATGTATACTGAATAACTCAAACCAGTACTGAACTATAAGTCTATTGCACTGCTCTTAAAGCGAAGTCCATCAAATTGTTCGATCCCACTGTCTTATAGCAGTATAACTAAAGCAATAATAGCTGAATTCTATGCCTAAGATGAAGTCAAAGTTTCTATAAAAGCATATTGACTATCTTATTAATGATAAGACTTTGAAGTATTGCTCACTTCTCTCTCGACTAACGAGCTATTATGTTTCATCGCCAGTTCCCTGAGTTGAAGATCTCTGCATAGACTGTTGCAAACATTTATAAACGAAACGGTATCTCTTACAAAGGTGTAAATCGTATCAAGAGAGTCATTGATTTCACTCTGCCATTTTTACAACAACAACTTAAATTATATTTATAATTAAATGCAGAGAGCCTAATAGAATAATATTAAGTTTATTCATGCTGACGAGGCTGTGTTTACCTTCAACACTTTCATCTAGAAGTCTTGGTATAAGAGGCATAGCAACATAGAAGTATATGACTAGAAAGTCAAGGTATAAACAATGGCTATTCTTGGAGGAATTAGCGAAGATACTGGTTTAGAAACTTATCTTATTCATCCTCGCTCTATTAAGACAGAGTAGTATATAAGGTTCTTAGAACAGCTGAGAGAGAAGTACCCTGAATAAGAGATTATACTACTCGTTGATAATCTTTCTGTTCATAAGACAAAAGAAACAAGGAAAAGTTATGAACAACTAAGAATAACACCAGTGTTCAACGTGCCTTACAGCCCATTGTTTAATGGAATTGAATTCTACTGGGGTATACTAAAAGGTCATTATAAGAAACTGCTGCTATACCATCTAATGCATGACTTACCTATCGATACAGTAGACTTTATTAAAAGCTCAGCGAAGAGAGTAGATAATTTGTTGGCTTAAAAGTGTGCTAAAGAAGGGAGAGTGAATGTATATAAATAAGTTGTGTAGTTAAGTTAATGAATATATAAGTCACATTTAAAAATCTTAAGAGGGAGCTGGCTTCTCTTTCTTTTCTTCTA
>ARYC01012752.1:0-14478 GCA_000711775.1 Oxytricha trifallax | reverse complement strand
GAATTTTAATGAAAACTATTAAAAAACAGATTTTTAGGCTAGTTAAAATTATTTTGGGGTTGAATAAAAGCCATATTTAGTTTGAAATTCAAAGAGGTGATCAAGAATATTTTTCTATAAATAAAATTTGTGAAGTCTAAGTATTTAATTTAATAAAAAACAGCGAACAAAAGAATGTATTGGTGACACATATGATGATGTAACAAGTTGTTTTAACAAGAGACTGCAAGTAAAGATAATTACAAATTTAATAGTCGTAATAAATTACAAAAAACGGGTGTTTGAAGTTGAGGGCTCTTTTCTATATAAATTTCACCATCCAATAACTCGGCAAGTAATCTTTATAAGGATGTCGATCGCTCGCCATTTAATATCAATTTACAATTAAACTTTTATATATTTATTGATTGTTTCCAGATTAAGTAATTCTATATAAATTGATCAAGTTTATAATAAAACCCAATTCCCTATTTTTTCTTGGAATGCTCACTGGGTTTAGTTTAATTTAGTGGACTTAAAGTTCTTGGTAATTATTGATATGACATCGAAATTGTCGCATATTCTTCCTTGAGTGCTTGCTTTAATTTCTAATTTATGAGTACCCTTAATTTTTATTAAATTATGCATCATAATAAGTTAATAAAAAAAGAGATCCCTATTTTTAAATTAGAAAAATTTTGATTACTATAATTTTTTGATTGAATATTGGTCCTATTTTGTTCTTCTTCGTAAATTATTGGAGACGATTTCTTTTTTTTAATCAACTTTACTGATTTTCTGGCGCTTGTATTTCCAGATATAGGGGGCTTTGAGTAAAACTCTGTCTTATTAAAGTTGGTTGGTTACTAAAATGATTAGGAGGATGAAATAAATGAATATATAATCCGCTTATAAATTATACATTCTATATTCTTTAAATATATGCATATAATATTAAGGAAATAAATATTATATATTGATATTACATATCCTAATCCTAAAAATGATTAGTTCTCGAGTAAATGTGACTCATTGTCGACTTATTACTGATACCTTTAGTGCTTTTAAGGTGTTTTGGGGACTGCCCTTCAGAATTTGCTTTCATTATATTACTCGTCTACGACTATCTTGAACCATTTTAACTCTATAGGGTTGAAAGATTTAAAATTTGCATGTTTTTTTGCTATCGAAGGTGATTCAAAGTTTATGGATTTTAAGCATCAAAATTATTGTTCAAAACTGCAACTAAATTAAAAGGTTTTTTAAAAAAATGATTTCAAGATTAAATTAATCTAAAATTCTATATTTAAAAGCAATATTAGTACTCAAATTTGATTGATTATTAAGATTAGATTTGATCCTGCTAAACAAAGACAATCTTCTCTTCCCTTAACTACTGCCATTTTATTATTGTTCTTGAATCTTCAGCGTTTATTATTGCTTCTTTTCTTTTGCTTTTTCAATTGAACTCTATGTTTATCTCTGATAATTATTAAAGTATGGATCTCTGTCATTTAAGTCTCCTTCGGTACGTAATTATTACTATTGCTGCAGCTCATTATCGTTGTCATAGTAGAAATAATTATCAGTGTTTTCATTTAGAAACTATGTTTGATTATTTTGGCTTTGGAGATCGAAATCCTTCAGAGTGCTTGGGTATTACTGTTAAGCTTTGAAATTGGCTGTATGTGAAGAGTGAGACCTGTGATTTAAACTGCGACTCATCAATTTAAATAATAGATTAATAAATTTACTAACTATTTGTTCAAAATTATACACCATATAGAATATATATATAGCAATCTAGTCGATGTTTATAAATCAATTTGTTTTGGTTGCTGCTCTATTGCGTATTTACAGAAAGCTGATTATTTTTATTTTAGTATTTGCTTTAAAGTGGAGAGCTAATACTGCTACTGGCATTAACACTATCATTATACTGTGGTAGATTTATCATAGACTAATTATAGGGTTTACTCCCTTCAGGTTAGTAGTTTAGCATATTTGATAATTCATTATCAAATTCATATAAAATATATATTCTAATTATTATTCTCAATATAAAACACTAATATTTAATAATTTGAATTTTTCATTAGCGATTGTAAATAGATTGGATTATTAATTCTGATTAGGTATAGATGGTTTATTTTTGATTGTTTTGACTATTTTTTTTGCGGGTATAATTTTTGAGAGTGATAAAGAGTTTTATTGTTTTTATTCTTATTTCATAGTAGTTAGTTTCCCTTGAGAATTTTTAGATATAATATGAATAATAATAATTATGTACATCTTATAAATGAAATAATGTCTAAAAATCAATTTTTAGGTTTTAGAGGAAGTTATATAAGGCTATAATTGTTAAGTGTTGTGAATAATTTACCTTAAATAATAGAATTAAATAATTTAAATTAAACATATTTATCCAATATGATATAATTCTAATAAGTTGTGAATGAAATATCATCTTATTTGTGAATAATTGTTTGATTTTAAGAATTATCTCGGTTATTTCGTTTTTTATCAAGAATCTTTTGTATCAAACTATTGCCTGTAATATTTTAAGAGCTTTAACTATTGCTCTTTTTATGCTGACCTAGTGCAGTTGGAAATTAGATTTTAGTGGTTGAAATTAGCCTCTCTTTACTATTATTTATAAAATACATCATGACACTACGTTCTAATAAACCTAATATATTTAAACGAATTATTTGAAGATGGGTTATGATGGTGCTGTTAGTGTTATTATTATAATTATAAATGAGCTTAACTTGGTATAATTTGGCTTGTATTTAAAGAATAAGATTATTATTTTTATTCCTTCACTGCAGACATAGGAAGAGGGGGTTTACTCTATGTTTAATTAACTATGCTAATTTACTGTTACTGAGTCGAATTGTTGATAGTAGAAAACTGATTGTATTAATTTTGTGAGATATTGGCGCTATTCTGATATAATTACGACTGGTTTAAGTATGGCTGGGATGAAGTGCTCTCATTCATCATTATCTAGGATTAGTTCGCAACGTAATCCAGCTCTGTGGAGGATACAGATCTCACAACTCCTACATTATATAACAAATATTTCAGGTAAGTTTCCTATCTCATAATTTTTCATAATTATTGATGATTTGTATCGTTATGATTCTAATTAACATTCTACGCGCTTTTCTTGCTGCGATTCTTTGATGTGCTTGTCATCTGGCTTTGGATTTTGTTACTGTTACTATTATTTTTATAGAAGCATTTTGATGTATTTTTTCTTGGTAAGGTAAGGTTGCAAATTAGTGGATAGACCAGAGGACCCCTCGATTCTTGCCATCTTCATGCTTAGTTTGTGATCTTCTACGCTTGTGGAGCTGCGTTAATGAATAGGGACTGGTTGTTTGGGGCCTTCTAGAGTTGGAGATGCGTTGCTCTATTGAAAATTAGAATTTTGCGAAGTTTATGTAAGAGGCGATTACTCATCTTTATCTTCAAATAAAAATACTTCAAATTTTTGAAGTTTTCGAGAATATAAAAACAAATCGGTGGGAGGATTAATTGTGATTGTTTTTTTTTAATAATTATCTCTTTGATTCATTTAATAAATATATTCTGATAACTTCTTATTAAATGAAATAACATTTAACACTTAAAATATTGCAATAAGATAAATAATCTAAAACTGATTTAAATTCGATGTAAATCTAATATGATCACAATAAGTTTAGGAATAAAAGAAAAAAGTAAATATGTGGTTAATTTATAACTAGCTATTTATTACACATTCATTGATGGGATTTAAATTATTTAATTTGATGGATTTATTAATGAACAATTAATAAAATCATATCAAATAACTACCTTACTTAATTTTTAAGAATCAAGAAATCTTAATTTAGTAGATTTGATTGCTTTCATTCTTTACAATATATACTCTTGTCAATCAAATATATTAAGTTTTTATATTTATAAGAAACAGCATCTATATCAATAGTATATATTCATCAATCAAAAACAATTAACATATCAACTTTTTAAATAATATGACTTTATTGTTATAAATTATTATCAGTAAGATATAGTTTTATTGGGGTTTTGAATTAATATAAATATTTTATTAAAATTGTTATTTGTCTTTTTAATTAATTAAAAATTATATTATTAAGAAAATTTATTTGATTTCAAAATTAATTACTATTTCATTTTTTATAAATCTTATTTTAAATTAAATTTAATAGTTTTAAAGTATCACTATAAAGAATTCTTAGTATTAATTGATATTGCCAAAATTTATCTTACTATTACTGATCAATATTTTTAAAATATATATAAATTATAATCATAGTATATTTAAGTATTAATTATAATTTTATTCATTGATTATAATATTTTTCTTATGAATTCAAATCTTAGCAATATTATTATTTCTATTCCCAATTTATTTACGAATAATTTTGAGGGTTTTTTATATTAGATGTTAGTAATCTGTACTTAGTGATTTAAATATCTAACATCACTATTGTTAATTAATATATAGGTTAATTACTTGAAACCATATTCTCTACTTACACTTTAATAGTTTCACATTATCCCACAATTTTAAATTCTAATTTTATTGATTTAACTTAGCTATATGAATATAACATTCTTTTTTTAACTATAAGTAATAGGGGTATAAATTCTGAAAAGTTTAAGAGATTATAATTAATTAATTAAAATCAAAGTATATAAGCATATTTGTATATTAAATATGTTGACCGAGTGAGGTGACAAGTGCCTCACTTCGAGTGTGTGGCTCATACTATCTCTAAAATATTTATGTGAAAGCAATTAACCCGTTCATAACAATTTACATTACTCAATATTAGTGTATTTTGTGCTCACGGGAATAAATAAATGAAATGACTCCCGCTTCTGTCAATTCATTGACTGAGGCTCTGATTTTTGTTTCAGATATACCAACTCTAAAATTCAAAATGATATGGTCGTGATTAATATATAATATATACTATTTAGTAACTAATACCTAAAATTTAATGTAGATTTAAATAATGATCTGCTAATATAGACTTTAAAATCATGATTAAAGTTTAATTGATTTATTGAATTAAAGTTATGAATAATTTTGAGAATATAGTCATGATTAATTGTGAAAATATATTCACGATTAAAAATGGATTAATTCAATCCTCATTTAGCGTAGAGTTATGTCCATTTTAGAGCAGTCGTAGCATATTTCTTTTTATCTCTCAAGTATTCTTTTGCAATATCAGGGCATAGAGGATCTTCTGGATTAGGATCAGTCATTAAACTAATTATTGCCATTACTAATTTAGCTATAGTCATAGCAGGACTCCACAAATCTCTGTATTTCAAAATGTCCAAACAAATTTCTCCTCCACTCGAAATATTTGGGTGATAGATTTTTGTGCCGAATTCCACTTTAGGAGGGTCGTAAGGGTAGTCATCTGGGAACGATATAAGTAGTTTAAATATCCCACCAGCAAAAGGTGAGTCGTCTGGGCCTGTGATTATAGCATACCATTTGAAGGGGTCTTCAGACTGCATGTCTGGGCCTAAAAAGCTGCATAAGTCCCCCAAAGGCTCTTTTTACAAATCCTTCAACTCCTATTAAAAAATAAAAGTACCAATATATTTACCCCTTAAATTCTCTTTAGAGCTTACACCATACTTAAATGAAACCAAAATGAATTAATTTTAAGAATTTTGATATCAAGAGTGATTAGTTTAAAAATTAGAAATGGTTATACAAATGTTTAAAGGTTACACAAACTTAATATCATAACTTATAGTAAGAAAACTTAGAAGCTTTGTAGTGCCAATATTCAAATTAAAGAATGTATGCGCTTCTATCCAATAGTACTGTTACATTCTCTTCCAGCAAATCGTTTGTAAAAATTCATGTTTGACCTTAACGGAGTATCTGTGGTTCGCGGATTTTACTTTTTGTATTTATGCTTTTATATTGAGGGGCATTTTGAAATTTCACTCATATCGTTTAAGTCTAATGCTGGCGCATAATTTAAGAATATAATGAAATTTATTGATATAAATTTTTCAATTTAAGTTTACCTAGACATATTGTTTCCTATCTGCAATTTATTAATTTATAGTTTTTCTTCCAAATGCTAAGTCTAATTTTTTACTGAGATTATTTGTAGGTTATCCCAACCATAGATCTTTGACAGTTGAGTAACAGCCTTTCCTTTTTTGAGTTCTTGCAGAATAAATAATTTTACTCTCAATGTAGGCTTCATCATTTAAGATAACCTCACTTGATTTTAGCAGCTTTTAAATATCCTTTTTTGATGGAGTTGCTTTGGAAGTTAAAGTTTATACTTAATCTTATTGGGGTAATTACTTGAGCGTTAAGCTTGTATTTTATATTTGAGTATGTCATTTTATTCCTAGTTTTGATCGCATTCTGCGCAAATTGATGGTTTTCTCACAAAATAGTGGTATCTTTAGTATCTTGTTAAGTATTATGATGTTTCTCATTATGACTATTAGATGTTAAGCTTAAGTCATCTTTATCGCTGAGATCAATCAGGATATGCTTATTTCTTATTTTCTTCAATTAAACTTATAATAAAAAAGAGAAAAGTAAGTGATGAAGATAAACTTTTGAGGTACTACTGCTTCTCTTTCTGATTCTTCACATAATTTATTAAAATGATAGGACATTACTGTCCATTTTGAGATTTTATTGCCTTAAAACTTAATGTGGACTATTAGAAATAACTGAGCATTCTTGTTGTTACTAATTTATAAATTAATTCTGAATCAATTCCTAATGCATCTAAATTGGTATTTACAAGTTTTAATCATTAAGGCCCCTGATCGGATTATTTGGTCTAGTTTCTTAGAGCATAGATAATCCCAGTTTTTAAATTTCTTATGGAACTATATTTTGATCATTATTAATTAGAACAGCATGATTACTCACTTATTACACTAATCCTACTATCTTACTTTCTGATATTGCATTTTTAGGCTCTATCAACTCTAATATTGCTGCTTCTTATTCAGGTTAAGTTTTCAATTCCAAACATTAATTCATCACATTCTTAGTTTTACCTTTTATATTAGTTTTTACTTATTTTTATTCCTAACTTGATTGAGAAAAAGAATCCTTGCATTTAAAAGATGGATCGAGTTTAGGATTTTTGTTTTTGTGAAACTTTTCTTTTTATTTTTTCTGCTTCCTTGTATATTTGGCAAAGCTTTTTCACTATTTTGGTTTTGTTTCTTTTTCTGTCACTATAGATTTTTCATCAATTTTCTCTTCCTCTAAACACTATTATGAGTTACTTTAAATTGACTGATTAAAGCTCTACGAAATTTAATATAGAAAATTAATTATGTGCCAAATAAAAATGATATTCCTTACTATTGATTATTGCATGTATTTCCCTTCGGATAATAATGACGAATTACAAATAATCAAAGCTCTATTATGAAAATCTTTGAATATCTGAGTTTTATTATTCATTTAAGAAATTAGAATTTCTGTGATTAGAAAAGCTGCTATCATACTCAATTTTTACTTCAACTCTTTTCACGCAATTTTTCGAATGATCGCTAATTTCTTTAAGTGATATCAGACTTTCACAAAACTTGCATTTTGCTTGGGGATTTGGACATTCTAATTTAAATATGAATAAACTATAATCTACTGTCTCATGTTTAATTTGATCTTGTTTTATTATTCTTTATCCGCACCCCTCACAAGTCAGTTTAATAAACATGCAGTCGTCAAGTTCATGAGTCCCCAGTATCAACTCATCATATGTCAATTGATACGAGCATTGCCTGTTTTAGCACCGAAATCTGATCTGTTGCAAGTACTCGTTTTTGATCTTGCCAAATACCTTGAGCTTGTCAACCTTCTTGCACTTGCACGGTGTTTTGTAATATTTGGCATTATCTGTGGCTTCCCATCGCTTTATACAGGGTGTGCAGAAATTATTCTCACATTTAATGCATTCTCAACCTTGCACCACTAAATTATTGCAAAATTTACATGCCAGATAGTTTAAGAGGTGAGCTTTGGAAAACGTTGAGATTCCTTTTAGTAGTCGTTTTGGATTAATGCCGTTGAAAAAGTTGAATGGTGAAAATTCCAAAAGGTCGTCATACAAATTAGAGTTGCTTCCTATTTAAGTATTTGACTAAGTAGGAGATTTTTTATTATTCATGATCTCAAGAGTGTCAAGATTTTGCTGAAAATATTATAATTTCAGTTTGATTAATCCAAGATTTTGATTTATTTATAAATTTACACATTCCTCTCAAAAGTTAAATTTATAAAAGAATTGAAAAATTCAAAATAAGATGTGGCAAATTTATAATTGGATTTAGAGGGTATATAAGTAACTAAAATTATTCATTATTAATATTAAATAATATAATAAATCAACTATGCCAAGAGGAAGAGGTATGATCATTTTATAATTTACTACTCATATTCATTCAGTGAAATGAGACATTTTCTAAAGTTCTACGAAAGAACTTTCCATTAGATCTTTTTAATTGATTGGTTTACTTAACTTAATATTGATTTATAGGAAAGGGAGGAAACAAGAGAAAGAAGGGAAAGAATCTCGGAATTGGAGAGAAGAGAGAACTTATCTTCAAGGAAGATGGTCAGGAGTACGGACAAGTCCTTAGAATGCTAGGTAAGTATAAAGGTTTTCACAAGAATTCCTGGTAATCAAGATTAGTTGCTATCTCCCAACTAATCTTGATCCTAGTCTCTATTCCCGATTATTTATTCAAGACATAAATGCTAAACAACTTTTTAATAGGTAATGGTCGTCTTGACGCCTTCTGCTTCGATGGTCAGAAGCGTATGTGTACAATCAGAGGTACTCTGAAGAATCGTGTGTGGATCAACAACGGAGATATCATCCTAGTTGGTTTGAGAGAATTCGGTGATGACAAAGCTGATGTCATTTTGAAGTACTACGACGAAGAGGCCAAGGAGCTAAAGGAACTAGGGGAAATCCCAGAGCACATCAAGATCAACGAGGGAGACTTCGGATTCGAAGAGGATGGATTTAACTATGTAGACGGTGAAGAAGAGAAAGAAGAGGATGACCTCGATATTGACCTGGTAAGTCATCATATAAGAATTATAGATAGACAAATTACATACAAAAACCATTAAATTGCCTAATAATTTATCGATTCTAATTGTATTTTTGTAGATCTGAGGAAAAAGCAAGTAACTAGCTATATATAAATTATTGCGAATAAATCAGACAAATTAACCATAATTGCATAAAAATTAAAAAATAACCATCTGCTCTCTTATCTTTAATTAATAATTGTTAACTATATACTCATATTATTTTTTTATTTAAATGTTCTTATATTAATTAATTTGATATTTATAAAACTTTCTAAGTTACAAAGTGAATTTTTATGTTTACTAAGCACTAACTTTACAAGGTATGATCGATGAAATTCATGATTTATCGCATAATATTCCTGCTTTCTATGTAATCTGTGGGTAATGTAGATTTTCTGATTTCTATTGCTCATTATTCTCATGATTATACTATTTCTTTATATATTAAGTATTGGAAATCAAAATCTAACATATTTTTTAATTAATTACCTTTAAAAGTGTCGGAAGATTACCTTCTGCTAATTTTAATATTAACATCTTAATTTTTATGCTAAAATTTAATCATAAAAAATTCTTTGAAAATTATACTATTTAGGAATCTCAATTTCTGAAGTTTGAATTGAAAAATCTATACGCTTGTCAATTAGTCATTAAATAAAGGCTTCTTCATATGATTTGCTCACTCTCTAGTTGGCATGCAAATTCATTAGTTATTGCCATTTATTTAATACTATTACGATATCGCTTATAAATATAGAAAATTAAACTACATTGATTAAAAATACTTATATAATATATTACAGCTATAGTCCTAAATTCCCATGAATTAATTCTAATTTGAACCAGTTATGGGATATTCAACTTTAGGTACTTGAATATGTTGATCATAGTGATCAAGTTTCACCTCAACTTCAAAATCATCATCATTTAAAAAGTTATCAGTTATGACATGGTGAATAGTGCTGGGCGCATTCCCATCATTCCCGTTTTGTAAGAATTCATCTAAATCATGGGAGTCCTAGCTAATAAAAAATTATAACAAGAAATTTTTTATTTAAAAATAAGAGACCATTCTAAATACATAATCTCAAAATCTTTCAAAGTTATTTATATGAATTAAATTTTTAATATAATCTTTCATGAAAAAGATATTAATTAGTGTTAACTTAGTTTAAATTAAATTGTATTAAAGTTTATTTCTTAATTTTTCTTGCATTTTAGAGTAATATTTGATGAAAGATTCATGCTTCTGATAAAATACGTTAAGCACTTTCTAGAATGATTTATAATTGTGAATATAAGCCATTATAGAAAGTCTTTTTTAATTTACGAAAAATTATCAAATCATGTACCTTGAAAGTATATATGTTTAGATTTAAAGTTGTTCATTTAAATATTAAATGTTCATTTTAAATTTTAGTCTGCTTAGAAATTCATCTGATACTTTAATCTATATAATTAGATTATTCTACCACAAGTATAAAAAAGGCAATTTTGTAGAAAAATTATTTGTTTCATAATTAATTATTCTAATATAAATTCTTAGAAATAGTAAGATCAAATACTATATGCATTTTTAAATTCTAAATCTAATATGAGTATCTCTTTCAATAAATTCATGAAAGAAAAATATTCTTAAAAAATTAAAATTTAAGCAATTAAACTTTTTGTTTTTCTATATTATATACTTCTTGAGGTATTATTGAAAGATAGAATGCCTATAATTTTTTGGGTGGAATTTGGCTATTTATATATTATAAGAAACACAAAAATAGCAACCTTAACTAAATTTAAATTTATTTGTATAAAAATTCATTCTCCTTAATATTGATAAAATAGATGAAAAAGAAAGGAAATAATATAAGAAAATTAATTATAACTGTCTTGATTTATGAGTGTGTTTAATGCTAGTTAGTTTTGATATTATTAATTAATTAAATCAATTATATATATAAGTTGTCTAGTGGTCTGGCCATAGTTTTAGTGGTCTCGTGGTCGCTAGGGTTGGTGGTCTCACCGAAGCTAAGGATGCATCTATTGTAGACGAAGTAAACGGATATCAATACTACATCAATGTAACTTCCAGACATCAACTTCCACCAACTCAGAATGAACATCCTTGAAAATCTCGAACTTGTTACAAGAGACATTGAGAAAGTTCCACTAGTAAGTACCGTGTCATACACCCGGCCAGACCACCAGATCACCTAGACCACTTGACCACTAGACCGCTAATAAATATTATTTTAAATTGATTTAATTAATTAATAATTTTAAAACTAATTAGCATTAAGTACACTCATAATTCATGACAGTTGGAATAATTTAAACTAATACATTACTATTAATTTCCCAAATTTCCTATTTTTATCTATTTTATTGATAACATAAATTGTTAAGTTTATCTATTTCTTTAATTTTTTACAGCATACTAAAATTGATAAAAACTCAAATCGAGTATGAAATAGACGATTATTTTTAAAATATATTTTCAATAGTTGAAATTAGGAAAAATCTTTTATAAAATTAATTTGAAACCTTCCATTTGGAATGTTAAACAGCAAAAAAAAGAATTTGATAAAATTTATGGATTAAATATATTTATAGATCTACTGTTATATTCTTCGAGATCTTAGTCTATATTCTTGAAATTTGCTTAGTTAGTGGATTTCTTACTAGACTTCTTAAAATTGCTCTTCTTGAATTAGCTTCCTCCTGTAAAATTAAAAATAATTTAATCAAGTAAATACTAAGTAAAATTAATTTTAAGTTTATTATGTCCCTACTTGGACAAGCTTCTGCTATGTTTGTGTTTCTCTAGTGATCCGGATGAATTAAGTTTTGAGATTTTTGTCTTAGTTGTAAGCTTAGGCATTGAGTCCTACCTCACCAAACTCATTAACAGATTTTTCGTTTGATTGGCAATCAACTTTTAAGATCCCTTCTTTTTTCCCTCAGAAGACACCTAGAAAGAATGCTCATGAAGTTGCTAGAAATCACTCATTTTCTGTTAAGTTTTAAACTCTTCTGTTGAGGCTGGACTATTTCTCATTTCAATATCGTTTTAATACTCAACCTTGCTATAGTTGCTGCTCAGACCTATGTTTAGATCAGAGAAGACTTGTTGATGTACGATTTAATCACTGAAGTCTCCGAGGTAGTTGTCATCGTTAAGAAATTCACCTCCTCTCGCGAGTTCATCATCATCGTCTTCCTCATCCAGGCCTGAATAACTATTATGATCATCATCCCCACCATCCACACTACTGATAAGAAAGTCCTCATTGTCTTTCATCATTTAGAAGTGGTGATGTTGATGAGGATTATGCAGCTCCATTCTCTCGTTCTAGTTCAACTGTTACTACTGAAGTTAAAATAAATAAAGTTTCTGCTTTTTCAATTGACTTGCTTTAATTTGATCTTGAAACTTGCCAATCATTTTGTCAATGATTTGTTTGACTGAAGAGTTAGAATCCATTGATTTCTGCTGACCCCTCCTGATTAAGCAATTGAATCTGTTCTTTATCTGATTCTCAGTTCTGTGATTTATTGTAATATTTACACAAAAAAATTCAGGTAGTTAGAAATCTCAGCCCATTTATTGCCCAACAGTTTCTACTTTTCAAGTAGTACTAAATCCTCTTGTACTGTCCATTTGCCCTTATTAATTTAGGGGTTAAGGGTATTGTTCCATCTCTCCCTACATTACTTGCCATTTCTTTGACTTCCAACTATGACATTTAAAAATCCTAAACATCATTTTATTATTATTCTGCAATTTTTTATTTGAAAGATTATGATTTTATTATAAGAGCATTTATTTCATGTTTTAATATATGAAATAATAGATTATAGATTATTCCTTTTTATTGTTATTTATGAAATTTATAGTAATTTAATAGGTGATTTATTTATAATAATTATAGATTATTGCATGTAATTTTAGATCTAAAAAATATGACTATCTTCTTGCTACTTATATATTTGATCCATATAATTCATTTAAATGCTCAAATGTTTATATAGTTTCAATTCTATTTAAATTTGAACTTACTATATCGTTTTAGTAAGTTATAATTAGTAAACTAAGTGAACACAGAAAATAAAATGTTGATATTCATTAATTCATCTAACATTTTTTATTCTTTAACATAATTTCAAAAAAGTTAATTAATTTATATTATAAGGTGTAAAGGATCTGGAGTTATAGATTTAGTGCTTCGGCTATCTTGCTCCATTCCTTTGCACCTTCGTGCTCAACAATCTAAAGCAGTGCCTGATCTTCCCGCTTTGTCCATTAAGACTTATTTCCACCTAGTTTCTAGATAAAAAGCCATCTCTTAAAACACTTATTGCAAACAACCATAGTTTAGTAATTACAATATTTGATATATTATTAATTTAGTAAGTTAATTGCTATGTGAGAGGTACCAATCTCACTTAGAACTATCTAATAGAGCTTTATATTACACTAAGGCCTACTGAGGGGGGGGTTGCTATGCGCAACGCATAAGGGGTTAGTCGCCGGGGTTCAATCTGCCAGCTATTCACTCTTCGAGTGGGCTTGGGTCCTAGGATTTCCCTGCATAGATGAGCTTTTCTGGCTTGAGTTCAGTTTCCTAGGTAATAGGGAGCAGGATGAAGGTACGCTCTGCCTTCGAAAGTGAGAAGACGGAACAATTGAAGCCAACGATAAGAATTTTTCTCCGACACCGGGTTAGGGTACTGAAGCTACCACAGCGAAAGGACAGGGATTACGTTTCCCAGTAGCGGTGGATATTGTAAGAGTTTTTCACCACACCTGCTAATCGAGTGGATCTATTAAGCTTTGTTTTTCAGTTTATCTCTGTCTACCAACTTTAATATGGGTGAAGCGAGGTGGTAGCGTAGATTGGTTATTTTAGGGCTTTTCGGCTTCATGTCTGCCATGTTACGGATTGCCACGTCAAATCACTCAGGTACATCAACGTCACGACTAAAATTGATGGTTTGATTTGAGTATTAAACGGTGATTTGTAAAAATATATATTATTTTAAATCATTAACTATATATAAAATTTGATCTATTCTTTTAATTTACAGCGATAATTTTGTCTCTTGTAGGGATGAATTCCGCCACGTTACCCCAGTCACTCTCTGTGAATTCCTCAATTGACACGTTTTTCTAAAGTGCATAGGTAAAGATACTCCATTAAAGCAAGTGTGTCTCATCATCACGCCAAGACGATGAGTTCTTCTTCTGTGAGCTCACTCCTCCACTACCACTTCCGTGAGAAGACTTAAGATTTTCTTAGTTCTATTGTCTGCTTTCTTATATACAAATAAAAATCTTGGGGGAGGGAAGTTTCCTGGTTTATGAT
>ARYC01012742.1:0-13934 GCA_000711775.1 Oxytricha trifallax | reverse complement strand
AAAATTTAATTATATATTATTTCATATATAATTAATTTGTATTTAGATGGTAAAAAATAATATATTTATGAATAAATATCTGATTACTCTACCAAGCAATTTAACTTACTATTCAGAGGATCTCGTGATGGATTTAAAGCATCAAAATTCCATCAGTTATGTGATGATAACGGACCCACTATATGTTTTATTCTAAGTGAATATGGATTTGTATTTGGATGTTTCACATCTATTATAATATTGTAGGAAAACATTTCAATTTTTAAATTAATTATATTTCATTAATAATTACATATTTTATATTTATTAATTATTATTATAGGCAGAATAAATAATTCCTTTAAAAAATTAAACATTAATTGACGTAGTTGAATGATAAATTGATGAAATTCTGAATAACCTTAATATTTATCAATATTAGTTTTATTTCCTTTTCTTCTAGTTATTTATAATTTAATTCAGAAATAATATTTTAATTGAATTCGATTTTATTTGTTGTTATATATATAATTAAAATGTTTTAATACTTAAAATTTAAAAGAAATATAATTTATAGTTAGTTTTTATTATTTAAATTTCTTGATTTACATTTAAACTTCATTTACTCTTTATATTTTTACATCTCTACCATGGACATCCCCACCTGTTAAATGGTAATAATATAGTGACCCCTCTGCATTTGTGTTTAGTTTGAGTAAGAGATCCATCCATAAACAATATTAAAATTAAGATAAGGCAGTTAGACATTTTAAGGATAACATGTGTGTATTTGGATTAAATGATATTTGTATATCTGATAATTGTGATAAGAATAGTAATAGTAATTGTAATTTAGGATATACTTATGAACCACCTAAAAGATATAAGTATCCATCAAATGAAGCACAATCATATTTAGCTGGATAATATAGATTCATAGTATTAGAGATTGAAGTGTATTCACTATTATGATTTAATCCTAATTATATTGTTTATTTTGTTTTATTCAGATGATAATTTATTTAGTGCAAATTAAATGTTTTTATAATTGTATGAAAATTTAAATTAAAATAGTTTTGTTAACTATTATATTTAAGTATTCAAATATTTTTATTGTTTATGTTTCTCTATAAATAATTATAAAAAGCTGAATAGAATAAACAAACTAATTAAGTTTATTTTTGTATTTTTAATTTGGTATAAGAATGATGAATAAAAAATTAAAAAAAGTAATTAATATATTTTATTTATAATTTTAATCTATTAGTATTTTACATAATAATCAAATTATATTTAATAAAAACTTGTATTCAATAATTATAAAAAGATATTATTGAATTTTTACTGAAGCTTATCTATCTAAGTTGATACTTAATTTAATCACTCTTTCCTTTAGAGTATAAATGATAATTTTTTATCTTCGGGGGGGTCAACACCTGAACCAATAAATTATTTTAACATTTATACATCCCTTATAACTCTGTAAATGCTCGAAAAAGGTCAATAATTTAGAATAAAGCTCTAAAAATAGGTATTGACGACTTGATCAGGTTTTTGAATGAAATAATCATATAAAATGCAATTTTTAAATATTTTTTCCAAAATAAATTGTAAATATAATTGAATTTCGATGTAATTAAGTGGTATACAAGTTAAATTCCAACGAGTCATTTAATTAAATACAAGCAAATCTACAAAATTAATAATTTAATTACTACTTGTATTTAATTAAATGACTCGTTGGAATTGTATACTACTTAATTACATCGAAATTCAATTATATTTACAATTTATTTTGGAAAAAATATTTAAAAATTGCATTTTATATGATTATTTCATTCAAAAACCTGATCAAGTCGTCAATACCTATTTTTAGAGCTTTATTCTAAATTATTGACCTTTTTCGAGCATTTACAGAGTTATAAGGGATGTATAAATGTTAAAATAATTTATTGGTTCAGGTGTTGAGCCCTAGCTCTTCTAATCCTTCGTAAATTATTGATTTATAAAATATTGTTAAAAATTTATCAATAAGTTTAAAAATCTACATTCAGCATTGAAATTGACTAAAATGTATATCTGATTTTATTATTTTTATAATTAAAATATTTATAAATAGTTATTGAATTTATTTAAAATTAAAAGATTAAATTTGTTATAATGATTGAAATATTGAATAATAAGTTTTCTGTAATTTATCAATATGAACTATTAACTCAAGCTTTTAGTTAGTTACCATACTAAATCTTAATTAGTAAACAGTAAGAACAATGATATGTATAAATTAAGGAAATGTGTATGTTATTAATGACATTTGATCCTTACTTGTATTTAATAATAAGTATAAAAATATCTACATATCAATTGGAAATGTAATTGAAAAGATATATATTCTATATTATTGCGCAATATAGTTGACTACTTCTAATAAGTGAGTCTCAAAATATCATATAAATAGCTTTAATAAATTTAAATTATAAAAAAAACATTTTTTATTTTTGTAATATTATAGCTAGCTTTCCCATATTTGAATATCTTTGTAAATAAACAGAATCACACATCTACATTATATTTATTCTATTTGCTTATTATTTAGAGTAGAATTAATATTAATCTATAAATTCGATTTTATTAAAATATTTCAATTAAAAAGAATTTATTAATTATAGTCTAAGAGTATTCTTTAAACAAAAATATATATTTAACAATATACAATTATATAGAAATTTAGTAATCAAAATCTAATGTTACTAAAAATTCTTAGATTTATTGTATTGAGTAGGCTATCTATGAATAAGGAAATATAGATATTTAAACTAAACATTTAAAATAAGTATTTTTCATCAGAATTTATTATTAAATTAAGATTAAAATCATTTTAAATATTAATTAATTTTTATAATTTATACTTTTAGTTTAAATTTTAATCGTAAGATGCAATGATTTGATAAATAGTTATTATTAAATGTATAAAATTATCTATATATTTATAATAACCTATTGTTTAATTAAATATTATATAACAATTAAAATTTATTAGAGCTAAAATAAATTTAAACTATTAATATTTTTAGAGAATTCTTCTAAAAATATTTTACTAATTATTAATTATAATTTAAATATTTAATAATTTTATAAATAAATGATTAAATAAATTTAAGTTTAGAAGTATACTAATCTATGTGTAGGTTTCAGGAACCTTTTGTTCATATAATATCAGAAATGACTTTCCTCTATAAGAAATTAATTATGGCAAAAAATAAATTTAAAATATATTACATTAAGATTTTTTTATTTTTCAATAGTAAAGAATATACAAATTTTACATTTTATCTTTTATAGCTTAGTTTATTTCCAAGATGGTCCTTTTAATAAAATTTCGGTTTTATTTATAAGGAGAAGATTTTTTTAAAAATTAAGGTAATAATATTTAAAATAAATTCAACATATAATAAATAGAGGAAATAAATGATATAAAATAATTAAAATAAAAAACTTTATTAATTAGATTTCAAAATATAAAATATTTGGGATGATAAAATAATATTATATTATCAATTGCACTTACGCATGATTAATTATTTAATCAAATTATCTTTTAGCAGCAAGTAATTCTTATTAATAAATAATACATATTTAACATTTTCTTATTGTTATTCCATTTTTAATATTGAATTAAAATAAAAATATTAAAATATATAAAATAAATTCATTTATTTCACTTTAAATTTAATATTGGGGAACTTACATCAGTAAGAAATTTCTTACATTTTTTTAATCTTTATCAAAAATATTTTTAAATAATGACTGAATCAAGTTTAGCTAAACAACTTATAAAAGCAATAAAATAATACATAACTTATTTATTTCTTTTTAATACAGATTTTTTATTTATATTTAAATTTAATAACACGAATTTATTCATAGAAATAAAGAGAGAAGAAATTTATTAACAAGAAAAAATTTAAACTAAAATTTTAAGACCCTTAGTTAAATTTATTGAATCTCAATAAAGTAAAACTTAAAATTTTGATTTTTTAGTAGCTAGTAAGTTTAATTACCAAAAAATTAACTGCATTACTTCTAATAAAATTTAATTTAATATATAATAAAGAAGTCAGGAGAATTACTAGCCAATTATTTTACATTTTATTGAAATAAAATATGATGGGAATTTGAAAAAAGTTAATCAAATACGTCATTGAATTATATGATCTGAAGGAGCAGATTGATTGAATTAAAGGGATATATTATAAAAGAGTGTGGTATCATTATTAATAATTAACTATACCTTAATTTACTCTTCAGAGCAACAAATATTTTATAACATACAAGAAAATGGCAAAGAAATGCAAGTAATGCTTAAAATACTACAATTTAAATTAGTTATATTTAAATAAATTTGACCAACAGAAAGCCTATTCTAATAAACGAGTGTTAAAATATTTAAGTTAAGAAATAATAAATTACAATAATTGTTATAATGTATTTTTATATTCATAATTTATAACTTTTAATTTAAAGTGTGGCTGCAATTACTGTTTGGAGTGCATTGAGAGTCTCCTGAAAGGATGTCAGCAAAGAAAAATTTTATGTCCAGGATGAATATTAAAATAGAATATTTTTTAAATTATAATAGATATAAGACAGGGTTTAAACCTTATGATATTAAAGCCTTAGAGGCAAGAGTTTTCATCTTATTGGAGAAAATTAAACATAATTTAATTTAGTAATTTTTATTCATTACTTGTGATGTCTGAACGATAAGTATTTCTAAGTAATTTAACATCTTTATTACAGTTTAGATTAAAGTATTTAGAAGTAGTATGTATATGATGCTAATATTTTAAAGGGGAAGATGGACTAGAAAAGTAGCAAAAAAAATTCTCTTACACCAAATCAAAGTAATAGTGAAAAAATTGATACTATATTTGATGTAACGGATATGTAAATATCTTTTAACAATATTCACATTAAATGAAATTGTATGATATTTGTTTAGTTGAACTTCAATTTGATTGGAGTACAAATTATTGAGATGGATTTTGATCATTTTTAATAATCATAACTTCCCCCATCTATTCATAACAATAAGACACAAACAAATAATGTTTTAATCAGTGTTAAATAGTGATTACTAAAAATTAATTTAAAATTCATCATTAAATATGTCCAGGATGTGAAGAGATCAGAACTCCTTAATATTTTAATTATTTTTTGTTTTATCTAACTCTACCATATATTTTTTATAAACCAGATGATTTGAATGAAAGCCCAAAGATCATGAAAGAACTGAAGAAAACAGACGAACTTACAATTATATGTGCTGAACACTAATCTAATGTTACTACAATGTACTGTTTAATTATAAATTTTTACAAAAATTAAGACTAGAAAAATATAATAAATTCATCATACTCTTAAATGTAATATATTCAATATAAAGAGAATATTTATAGAAAAAAGTGTTATGAATTAATATTTTAAAAATACAAATATTTACTCATAAGTTACTATGATTTTTCATATAAATTAAAAACAATTTCAAGGGATTATAAATACCTAATATACAAAAAGTTAATTGAATCTAATATGTTAAATTGTTAAAATAATAAAAAAGTATCAATAAGGAAATAAATATTATTTGAGAATACTATAAAATTTGTAATGTAAAGTAAATTATTTATTAATTTAATATATATTTTATCATTGAGATGTTTTTATTGTATATTAAAATTATATTTTTTATAGTTAAACCAACCTCAAATCTTAAGGTAATAATATTTCATTATCTTGAATCAACCTCAAGTTAACGCTTTGTTTATAAATATTTCTTTTTATTTCAAGATATGATTCTCTTATTAGATATTGAAAATTAATCATATTGTAACTTCAAAATTTAATTAATAAGTTTCAGAGAAAATTTTCACAAAAACGATTAAAGTAAAAATAATAGTAATAATATTGGATTAGATTAGAAAAAACAAGTATGGTTCTTACTAATTTAAGATTTAACAAAGGGATACTCATTTCTTAACATTTTGAATTAAATTTAGCATATTAGATTAAAATTAATAAAAATGCTTGGAGATCTATCATATATAGTTAAAATAAAATTTTAACTTATAATTAAAGAAATCCATAATTATAAATTTGATAAGTATTTTTAGACATTGATAAAAATAAATTTACATTATGAAATATTAAATTATGCTTAAAGTGTGAGATTCCGGTATGCACAGACTGCAAGCTAAATTCTCACTAAGATCATCAACTCATTGATCTGAAGCAATCGAAGTTTGAGACCTACTCCGAAAATGTGAACAACTAATAAATATATTTAATGTGAAGCAGGTGTTTGATGAATACTCTGCTCAATACATGAAATAAATAATATGTAAATAATTTTAATAAGAAATCCCTCATAGATAAGTATGCTCATAATGAGATTTAAATAAATTCATCACAATTCAAATCAGCCATCAATAAGGTTTCAAGAATTAATTTATATTTATATCCTTAAGTAATTCTTGACCATCTTGTAGATGAAGACGAAAGAATCAAAATTTAAAGTATTTAAATTATTTTTAAATTGACTTGCCTACATGTTTAGGGGAACCTTAAAATGATCCACAAAATATTAAAATTTTAACACAGCTTACTGCCCCTAAAATTAATTAATTACAATATTGGAGGAATACATTTGATTTAGAAAAATGAATTATAATAAACAAAGTAAATAATTAAAATCGTGGCAGTTAACTACCTGAAAACTGGACAATATGGTACTTGTTCGATAGAGAATTCAAAATTAGCTGGACAATACTATTGGCGGCGGTACCCCTCTATCGCATCCTTGAAGCGAGATAAACGAACTTTAATTTTGGGTGAGTTGATTTTAATAACAAAATTAAAGTTCGTTTATCTCGCTTCAGGGATGCGATAGAGGGGTACCGCCCCCAATAGTTTTGTCCAGCTAATTTTGAATTTTCTATCGAACAAGTACCATATTGTCCAGTTTTCCAGGCAGTTAACTGCCACGATTTTAATTATTTACTTTATTAATTATAATTCATTTTTCTAAATCAAATGTATTCCTCCAATATTGTAATTAATTAGTATTAATTGCTATTGGAAGCCACTCTGTTGAATTAAACTAAAAGGATATAAAGCAATTAATAAATGAATCCCAAGCTGTCCTTAGAGAGGAGTTCAAGCAAGCTCTTGAGGCATTTGAGATTAACTCAGACTAGAAAGAAAAGGCTATTGCTGATTAATTTGACTTTAAAATAAAGAACATATAATAAGGTATCAACTTATAGCTCCAGCAGTTTTTATTTTTTTAATAAAGTTTTAACAAGAGATCAAGGCTGACTTATTTCTTTATTTAATTACTTAGAAGTTAGATTTAAAGATGTAGTTAAAGACGATGATCTAAATATCAAACTATAAACTATTGATTCTAACTACATGAAACTTAAAGAGTAGGTGCAAGAAATCAATGGAAACTTTTTGATTGAACTCAAGCTTTTGAATGATTATATTACAGAATTGAGCACCAAAATTGACTCGATTAAATAATCTACACATGACTAAATCTCTGCATTGTCTAATTAGCTCTTGGAATTCAATTTTATTTTTATTTAGATTTTAGAAAACATTTCCTCTTTATTTTCAAAATATAGCTCTATTAGTAAATCATACTTGAAAAAGGCTTAGTCTTAAAAATTATAATTCATTTTTAAGATCATATTATTAAAAACTTTATAGATTATGCGACAAAACTTCAGTATGTTATTTTATTTTTTTAGATTCTATGAAATTTTTAACCAATAAACTTATTCTAAATTTTAAATTAATAATAAGTTTTTTGATCCTCCAAAAATATAAAAGAAACTAATTCTTTATTTAAATCTAAAAAGACAATTTCATTAATATTTGAAATTCTAAAAACAATATTATAATTTTAGTAAAATATTTTAATATAAATATAGAGGGTCTGTATTATTAAATTATTAGTAGAAACTTTATTTTTAATAGTCATTATTACCCAATTTAATATCCATTTAAATTTATTTATATATTAAAATTCAAATAGATGTCTAAATCACAAGAAATGAGTTCTGCTATTATTTAAATAATAGGATCTATATAATTTACCAATTATGTAATTTTAAGTATATAAAAATATTTAAATTTAACTTATAAAGATCTACCAAATATCTTTATTTTATACTGTTTTTTATTTAAATAGAAAACATAAAGAATAATTATTATTGACTACAAATAACATCTAATTAATTGTTTTAAATAGTAACTATAGATATATTGTAGAAACATCTTTCAATCATTGAAAAAATCCTGTTAAAAATATATAATGAATTAAACATATTTTAAGACTACTATTGTTTTGACTCTTTTTACTTTTTCAAAATTATTAATATTCCAAATTTAAGATATAGAATGAAAAATTATTAAGTATCCAAATTTTAGTCAAGGTATCAGTATATGGATGTCTTATTTGTAAATTCGAACAAATTTTCAATTACACTTTGTGTAAAGAATAAGATTTAAAAAGCAAAATTTATATCATTTTAAATAGTTATAAATAATATAGAATGAGGTGAAAATTATTAGCAATTTTTTATACGAAAATTCTTCAAATTTAACTTTCTATATTATGGTCATATTACTTTGGGAAGACTTAACATTTATAATAAAATTTTAAAAAGTTTTAAAGCACATAAAATAATATTTTCCATAAAGTCAGCATTTACGAATATAAAGGGAGTTCTAGTTAATATATAAATGCTTTAAATTAAAAAAATATATTATATAAAATAATTAAGAAATTCTCTAGGAATTAAATTGTCAATTGAACATATTACTATAAGAAAAAGTTTTAAAATAGTAATTTAATTATTTAATAACTTTTTTTAAAAAAAGCAAGGCATTAACTCCTTTTTAAAAGACAAAAATAATAAGAATATTATAATCAAAATCTAATCATTTTCACATTTCTTACTTTGTTTTGAATTTGCTTTAAGATACTGTTAAAAATATTCAGAATTTTTTACTCAAAACTAAATGATTTTATTTTTATACATATAAGGAGTTAATAAAAACAAAAACTTCATATAATATCATACATTAATGCATAAATCAACTCATTGAATAGTTAAGGGCCCTAAAACAAACTACGTTTTAGTTATTATTTAGTAATTTAATTATAATACTAAAATTAATATATAATGAATACACTAAGCATAATATATTTTCTATTTCTAAATTATATTATATTACAATATTGTTGCAGTTGATGGCAAACCTCTAAACAAGATCTAAGAAGAGGTCAAAGAATAAGAATAATAACCAGCTATGATAGACTTTGATAAGGTATTGCTTAATATTGCAGATAAAACTATTGATGAGAAGAAGATGGTATTTAAGGAATTAGTGGCATAAGAAATTAACAAAACAGATTCAAGTTTTCTTAAGTCCACACTCATTTATTATTATTATATCATATACTCATTCAAAATGGTGTCAACAAGAAATTTGTGGAAATTTATTTTTTAATTTTAATTAATATTATGCTATGTAAATATTTAATTTTTAATCATTTTTAATTAAGATTTACTGCAAAAATTATCTAAATTAAATATAATAATAGGTAAAAAAAATTATAATAGGGTGAATAATTCATGTACACTAAAATTTTAACTTTTATTAAAAGGTACAACTCATGGATTTTAATTAAATATAAGACTAAATTATCATATAAAATATTTAATTAATGTTAATCAAATATTTACAATTAATTATTAAATATTTGGGTATAAATATTGGGAAACTACGTAGGAAAATAGAGTTTATTAATCAAAGTTTAATTTGTTTAAAAGGTTTAATTATGATTTACATCTTTTAAATAATTACATACTTTCTATATTCATTTTAAAGTGAAAAATTGAATCATAAATTTTGACTTATAGGCATTACTTATCAAATTAATTGAACATAAGTTAATAAGGAATATGATAATGAAGAATGCTATACATAATATAAACATAATATTTATTTAATTTGGACATAATATGTAATAATCGTATTAAAATTTCTAAATAAAATACTTAATTTAAAGATTATTTGAGTTTAATTTGAGTAATAATTAATAAAAATTGAACTAGTAACTTACTAAAAAAATATCAATTTAATTCCTTTACTTAATCAGAAAAAAGAAGAATTTTAAGCTTGAAGTTATATGTTCACCCCGAGCCCCCCTCCCCACCTCCATAAAAATAATTTTTTTTATATAATTTTTTTGGCCTGCGCAGCTAATATATAAAATGATTTATTTTTTAAAAGTCTCACTTCATCCGTCAACCTTTTTGTGTACATGCTCCCATAGTAAAATATTTAAAAATCTAAATAATCCAAAATTTTATTAATAATAATAAATAATTTTTTAACAAGAAAATTCTATGCAACATTCATATTATTGTTCTTCTAATAAGCTAACCATAATATTCCTTATTTTACTGTAAGATATATTTTCTTAGAATATTATGGTTAACTTATTAGAAGAACAATAATATGAATATTGCATAGAATTTTCTTGTTAAAAAATTATTTATTATTATTAATAAAATTTTTGATTATTTAGATTTTTAAATATTTTCCTTTGGGAGCATGTACACAAAAAAGTTAACGGATGAAGTGAGACTTATAAAAAATAAATTATTTTATATATTAGCTGCGCAGGCCAAAAAAATTATATTAAAAAAATTATATTTATGGAGGTGGGGGGGCTCGGGGTGAACAGTTATAATTTAGGGATTAAGATCTTTTTAGCATTTACAAAATTTAAATTTATTTCTTTTGTGATTTGAGCAACTCTATATTTCAGTGATTTATTTTTAATCTTTGGATTTACTGTTTCTTAATTCCATGAACTATGTGATAATAAAGGGCCTACAATTACATTTATACTAAGTGAGTTAGGATAAGTTTTTGGAGGATTTACATTATTTTAATTTATATAATAAAAATATTAAAATCAAATGATTTTCTTCGTATAATCAGGTAAATAAATATGCAATAATAAAATTAGCATCATTTGAATGATAAATTATTTTGATTCTGTGTTTTATTTCTTATTCTACTATAATGATTTTTAATAAAATTTACTTTTAATAGCTTATGAATTATTTGAATACTTATTCAAATTATATATTTTTAAAATAAAACTTCAATTTAATGAGATATTATTGAATATTAACAATTTAATTTATTCATTTTCTTTTTAAATATTATATTCCTTGCTTTAACTTATTCAAGCTAATTTACAAATGTAATTAATACAAAGAGCAGTACTTAAAGTCCTAAATATAATTTTAAGAAAATATTTGCAAAAAGTAAGTTCAATATTGACTGCAGTTTTAGCGTATGAAATCCTATTGTATCTATGTGATCGGTTTTAATTAATCTGTGCATTTGAAGAAAAGTGAAATGAAAATTCCTTCAATCAAAACCCCAAAAATCTTTCAGTAGTTTGATTGAGTTTATGATTGTTAAAAGTAGACTATTAGTGCATACTTTATTAGGGTTTTAATACGGTTTATGAAGGGGTTTAATGTTTAATTTAAGTGAGTATATGTGAGGTTTGGGATCAGTTTATGACAGTAAGTATATAGCGATGATTATAGTGATAAACTCAAACCTATTCTAAATTACACATCTCTAGCTAGACTGCTCCATAAATCTCCTGCAACTGTGAGGTTTCACTGTCTATTAGCATTAAATTTAAAGAGATAGCAGCTTAATTTTAGCAGCATCATATCGATTATCTTATTAATGATAAGACTCTTAAATACTGGGCTCACTTCTCTCTGGCTTAGAGAGCTGTGATGTTTCATTGCCAATTTCCTGAGCTCCATATCTCTGCTTAATCTATAGCGAACATATATAAAAAGAACGGAATATCTTACAAGACAGTCAATCGCATTAAGAGAGTGATTGACTTTTATGTTCCATTTTATAAGACTATTTTAAATTATATATTCGATTAAATGCAGAGGTCTTAAGAGCATAATGTAAAGTTTATACACACTGATGAAGCTGTATTTACATTCAATACATTTAGATCAAGGTCTTGGTACAAGAGGTATAGTAATATAGAAGTATATGACTAAAAGGTTAAGATATAAACTCATGCAATCCTTGGTGGAATCAGTGAAGATAGTGGCCTAGAGACTTATGTTATCCACCTCGTTCTATATAGACTGAATAATATATTAAGTTCTTACAATAACTCAGAGACAAATACGCTGACTAAGAGATTATTCTGTTAGTTGATTACTTATCAGTTCATAAAACTAAAGACTCAAGGAAGGAATTTGAAAGGCTAAACATAACACCTGTATTTAATGTTCCTTAAAGCCCTTAGTTTAATGGAATTAATTTATATTGGGGGTTATTGAAAGGCCACTAAAAGAAACTTCTACTCTATCACTTGATGCATGAATTGAAGATAGATAGAGTAGATTTTATTAAGAGTACTGCTAAAAGAGTTAGTGATGATAAAGCTAAAGTATGCGATAGAGAAGGGAGATTTTGTGTTTATAAATAAGTATTAGACTTAAACGAATGAATAAGTTCACATATAAAATTTGGCCGTAAAGGGATTTGGCTCTCTTTCTTTTCTTCCTCTTAAGGCTTGCTTGGCGTCTGGCTTTTAGAAATATTTGAAGAGTCTCTTACTCAATTCATACTTTACTTAAGAATTTCTCTCTCTGTTTAATTTTCTCCGCTCTTTCATCAAGTATTTATCAGTGCCAGGTTTTTCTATAAAATTAGAAGACGTAGCTTACTAGAGATGAATGGATGCTGCTGCATTTCCTAGAACCAGATGTCGCTGATTTTAATTCCCTGCTTCTCTTTTTCTTTAGGAGAGATGCTGTATAGTTTCTTGTGAGCTTATAACTTCAATTAAGTACTCAGGTTTCAAAGTTCCAAGAACTCCAAAGAAGAAGTTCCTCTCTGGCAACTTATTAGAGAGTTGCAACTTTGATGGTAGGTAGAGAGCAAAATCTGGATCACTCATAGCATCATCATCATAGAGATTTGTTACTGAGATTTCTGGGTAGTTAGGGATCTCAATCATCTTTATTTCATTAGTCTTAAAAGCTTTTTTCTCTTCACTTAGCATTTTTTTAAATCGAGATTTTAGTTCCTTCCTGTGTTGGCAAGAGCGATCCAACAATTATAAATATATTAATCTTAGTTAAGAACTTACCTTGCTATACCAAATATCTATAAAAGTCCTCTTTACTTCGAAATTTCCCTATAAAATCTTGAGATTAAATTCTCTTCATTGCATCATTCATAGACTCCATCTTGCTTCATTTTTCTAGAAATATTTATGAAATTTAAAATTATGGATATCATTCTGATTTTAATAAAATCTTACTACAATATAGCGAGGACCTACAAGAGGTCAACCTTGAAAGATATGTGGAGAATAATTGAAAAACTTGCCCCAAGTTTCACAGATTGATAGCCATTTTTATCGATCTATCTCCATTAAATTGCTCCTAATAATGTTGAATCTTTTTAGGAGATCCTCCAAATTAAGTTCAAACTTTATTAGGAGTTAAATTTTAAGGTTAAAACTTAATTAGGAGCATATTAAATTAAAAAGTTTTTAATAACTTTACCTTCAAATTAAGTTTAAACTTGATTTGGAGAACTTCCTTGAGAAACAAAACTTCATTAGGTGTATTTTAATTTTCTAAATTGTATAAAATTCTCATAAAATATGTCAACTTACAGCCTTTTATGGTTATTTAATTTTATTACCTCTCAGCAAAGAATCTAGTAGAGTGTCACATACTCTACTATTTTAGTTTATCAAGGTATATTTTATCATTATTATAATAAAGTATATCAGCTGACTA
>ARYC01012741.1:0-14522 GCA_000711775.1 Oxytricha trifallax | reverse complement strand
GTCTACGTCACGACTAAGATTGATGGTTTGATTTTAGTATTAAACAGTGATATGTTAATTATTTGATTTTTAATCATTAAAAACTCTTAAAACAAGAAATTTAAGACTAATTAAAATTTATAGAGTTGTTAATTTATAGGGGTAAAATTGTTTTTAAGTGATAGTAGATAAATATCACAACTAGTATCATATCAATTGTTTGAATTATTTTTGGTTTTTTTATTTTAAAAGACCACATCTTTCTATTTTACTTGGCGGGTTAGATAATAGACTTATACTCTCTTAAAATAATTGTAAGAACAAACTAGTTAACACACTTAAAATTAATGATTTAAGAACATTAAATAAATTTAAAGACTATTAATGATGAAAATAGAGGATCAGATACCTTAGAAATGCTAAATTAAATCCGTCAATTCGATTTAAATCTTAGTGGCATGCTCAGACTCACCGATTAGATTGAGTCCTTATGTAAATTATTAATTTTAATATTATTTTAATTAATTTATAAGAGTAGACACTAAGATAGAGAGCATTTTGAATTTTTTTAAGGAAAACTTCACTAAAATATTTAAGTTAGGTTTAATGTTAAATAAGGAGAATCATGAATAATAGAAAATTATACCTACAAGAAAGATATATAAATTTTTGACAACATATATTTTAATGAAAGATAGTCTATCCAGACTCACTGAAATCACTTTAGCTAGAGTATTATAATTTAATAATAAAATATAGTATTGTATATGAATTTTATGAAAATCAAAAATTGTCATTATCATTAATTAAAACAGACATTTATTAAATTGTTATAAATAAAAATGGATCTGGTCCATCTAAAACAACAATAGCATTTCAAAGCAAAGCAAGTTTTATTATCAATTTTTAAACTCTATATCCATTAAATTTACTTACATTTTTGTTTTTAGATAGATACTAAACCTAATCTTTGAAAAATGAAGATAAAATAACTTCTGAATATAAGAACTAAAGGGAAAGTTAAAAATTCAAGGGATTTATACGATGAATAAACATTGAATGCAAATTACGCGCTGGTAAACAATACATCACATTATGCATACAAAATAATTTTACATACTAGCTCCGCTCAAATAGAAAAATTTGAGAAAAACTATATAAATAAAAATGCACTTAAAAATAAATAGGGGACAGTAAGTAAATTATAGAAAACATATATACAAATGCTCTCATTTTTAAGACAATTTATGCTACTAATTGTAAATATAATTAAGTTTTAAAATATACGGCAGTTTTTTGTATTTTATTTATACAATTTCCTATTCTTTTGTATTTTAGCAATATTTTGTAGATACAGTCTCATCTGATTTTATCAAAGCTGCAATCCCTGGGTCGAATAGAAATTCAACTGATCTTAAAACATGCCATCCATTAGAAGACTTGATAATAAATGGGGGAGATATAACCGATTGGATAAACTTTCAATCTTTACTGACCAAGTTAGGAGGAAAAATTAATGACAATATATTAGATTTAAGTTTTTTTTATTTTTTTAAAAAATTGGGATTAGATTTTTTAATGTTTTTTCGTAACAATAGCAAGAAAGGTCTAAAATATTTCAAATTAACTTCAAAGGAGATAAATTTCAGATAAATTTTAAGAATAATATAGAACTTGCCTCATCTATAAAGATTAACTCTGAAAGAACAATCACATAGTTGGTAGCTTTTTAATAATATTTTTCTCTTAAGCTTGCAGAGTATTTTCTTATAATATTTTAAATAATAAATTGAGGGCAGGAGTCTCAAGTATTCTGTAAATAAAAAATTATAAGTTAAAAATAAGTTTTTTATTACATTGGGTTATATCTCAATCTCAGCTTTGCATTTACATTTTACTCTTAGTTTAAATTCTAGGGTCTACTAGTTATATCAGGTGTGTTGGATATTAAATTGTTCTTACAATGCAAATAGTCATCTTTATGAGTTTAATCTAGACATTAATCAAATTATCGCAGGAAAATGAAATAGATATTATTTTTTTAATAATTTTATTAAATAGCCAAAGCAAAGGATTTAAAAGCCGCTTTATTTGTTCAGAACAATAAAATTGAATTTAATTAAAAATAATTAACCGAAATGCACAAAATTCCTTATAAAATACATTCCCTTAATATTCACAAAACTAGGAAAATTGATATTATTTTCTATTCATTGAAGCTAGGCAATTTAGGCAATTTAATTGTTAACTTGGTATTTTAAGAACGTTCTTTAATTTTTTTTTTACATATTTTTAAAAAATAATTAACTATATTCAATAGGCATAAAATAAATATCTTTTGATTTTCATTAAGGTCTTAAAATTTACAAGGAATAAGATTTTCTGATTTCTTGAGTGATTTCTTTTACATAAGATAGGAAGAATATCCTTCTAAATTGTTAAAGCATTTTCATTTAATCAATGCTGACATTCAACTTGAAACTAGCAATTAAATGTTAGAGATATTTTTGTAAACAATTTAATTTTTATGAATATTTTGCCAGACTAATTAGCTTTTGTCGTTAACAATTACAGTATAAATTTATTAATTAAATTCATCCTTTTAAAAATAAATTTGTATACAAATCAAAGAATCTCTTATAGCTAAAGAAAGATGTGAAAAATCAAAGTTTAATAGCTTAATAAGTAAGAAATTTCAAACTTATTGGTAAATTAACAAATTTGGAATATAAACTATACCATCAGGCCATTAACGAATCTATTGACTTTTTTCTAATGAAACATTGAAATACTCAAACTAATTAAGAAAGTTAGAAATTACTCTTTTTTATTTGCCTCAATATAAATTAAGCTATTTTGATCTTGAAAAAATTCTCAGCTAATATAACACTAAAATTTTAATTTAGTAAATTTTTATTAATTTTAAGAGATATTAATATCTATCAAATATTTTTAATTATTTCATTTTTATTAAAGATTCACAAGGTAACTCTCCCAGACATCTTAAAATTAACCAATGTGAATTAATCTACATCGAAGATAAAGCACCCTGTAAAATTTATTCAATAAAATTAGATATATTCAATGGATAGTTACTTATTATTGAGAAAAACTTCGCCACAGTATTATTTTGATGTTTAGGTTGATATCAATGAAAAATTCGAAAAATAATAAAATAATGAATTTCATATTAATAACAATTACTAAAATCAGGTATCAACTGGAATTCAAAAGATTTTATAATTTTATAAATTATTTTTTAGAATCAATCACAAGTAACAATGATATAAATTTTTTAATTTTATAAAGTGATGTTTGATTTAATAAGGAATATTTCTTAAATACTTAAATTTAATATTAATTTCATTTTTGAATTAATATGTTAGAGAATATATTGTTTAATATGAATATAAAAATTTGAGAAGTACTTCAATATATTTATATAAAATATTAATTCTCATTGTTTAAATAATTTAAAATATTAGTGATCATTAAATAAT
The DNA here is from genome assembly GCA_000711775.1 of Oxytricha trifallax. Classification (NCBI taxonomy): domain Eukaryota; phylum Ciliophora; class Spirotrichea; order Sporadotrichida; family Oxytrichidae; genus Oxytricha; species Oxytricha trifallax. The sequence goes on along the minus strand of ARYC01012741.1, from coordinate 11,043 downwards.
TGTTAAAAATAAATCTAAGTATTTCTCAGTATAGTGGTAGGAGAGAGATTTGAATAATTTTTAATGTTATTATAATAAATTATTATAATAACTTAATTATATGGAATCCCACAATCAAGGCTACAATTATCAAGCCATCCCTAATTAAAATCCAGGGTATTCAGCTCCTCCAGGCGGCGCTTCTGGATATCAACAACCACCCATGAATAACCCCTACATGAATCAGTAGTAGTAATAGCACAACTACAATATGCCTCCAGCTCCTTACCAATAACAACCATATAAACTTATTTTAATAATTTAGAAACCCTTTAAAATTATATGGTCAAGTACCACTCAGGTTATCCTATGGCCAACCAGGTGCCGTGTACGGTTCACCCATTACATGCCTCCTCCACAACCTACTATGTACAATACTCAGCCAGTGGGCTATAATACTGGAGTAGCTCCAGCTGGAACTACCAAGATTACCTATGTTACAGAAGCTCATCATAGAAGAAGAAGTTCTGATTCCAGTCATTAATATTACAAATTATGATAATTAACTTATTTTAAATCACCATCATCACCACTCTCACAACAGAGATAGAAACAATTCTCGTTTCCGACGTGAATACGACCAAGCAGTAATCATCACTCACTTGCACTTACCAATGCAAGTAAGATGCTTCCACTGTGGACATGAGGGCCTTACCCGTGCTGAACTAGTCGATGGACCATGCGTGACTTGCACATGTTTGATCTGCTGTTTGTTTGGATTATGGCTGTGTGCACCATGTGTTTATTGCATGGATGGTCTCAAGGATATTCATCACTACTGCGCTAATTGTCACACATTAGTTGGAGTCAAGAGAGCTTGCTGAGTGTAAGAAACTACTAATTATAGATCTAATAAGAATCATATTGCTTTATGATCATATCGATATACAAGAAAATATATAATCAGATGAATTTATTATTGTCAGATTCAAAACTTCAAACTATTCATATCATACCAACTTGTTCTATTTGCTTAATTATCGTAGTAGATAGAATAGTTTCATATCATATAAGTATTTAAAATAGATTTTAGTGTACTCTCTAAAGATATTATTATTATCATATTAAATGTAAAGCTCAAATACAATTGCGCTATTAGGATCAGGTCCTGTAGGCTCTGTTTTGGCTATAATTTTAGCTAGAAAAGGATATAACGTGGAAATTTTTGAACGAAGCAAAAACATATCCCAAGGTATTGATCACAGTAAAAGATAAATAAACTTTGGGATCTCTTTAAGAGGAGTTTAAGCTTTCAAGATAATTGAAGTCTGGGATAAAATTGAAAAACATTCAATACCCATGTATGCTAGAACTTACCATAACAGAGATGGCACTGTCAGAAATCATCAATATGGAAAAAGACATGAAGCCATTTATTCCATCAGAAGCGAGGTTCTTACTAATTTACTTCTCAAACAAGTTGCTACGTATGAAAATATCAAAATCCACTACGATACCTCCTTAAATGACGTCAATATTGAAAAGTAAGTATAGTTCCTATTATTTAATTTATTTTAGATCTACAATTGACTTTCTAAATGATGATGGATCTGTCACTTCAAAAGAATTTTCGCAAATATTTATGACAGATGACTCATTTAAGATTATCAAAAGAAATCTGATATTCTAAAAAGGTTTTAAGTTTAACCAGGATTATTCTAGCTTTGGCTATATTGAAACTCTTATTCCCGCCAACAACTAAAACGAATTTGCATTTAACCCTAACTCATTTCACATGTGGACTAATGATGATTTTCACATCATAGCAATTTATCTATATTTCTAATTAGCCTTATAATGACTTATTTTTGATTTTTGAATGCCAAATAAAAATAAGACTTTTACCTGCAATCTGTTTTTACCTATGGAAGGAGATATCTCGTTTGCTACCGTTAAATCGAATGAGGATTTCAAGAAATTCATGAAGATGTACTTCCCTGAGCTAGCTGAATAAATGGTTTACCATGAGTAAACATTAACTCCAGATAAGGTAGGAAGACTTTACGATTACAAATGTTATCCATGGGCTTTCAATAATTTCTGTCTCTTTGGAAATACAGCACATCAAATCTTCCCATACTTCGGGCAAGGATTGAATGCAGGATTAGAAGATTGCACTATTATGTGTGACCTAATTGAAAAGTATAAAGATGACTGGAAAGTGATTACTCAAAACTTCTAGACATCAAGAAAGCCAAACACAGATGCTATTACTGACCTTGCTAAGCAAAATTTTGAGACTTTAAAAACTTAAATGTTTGATGACGAATTCTAAGAGAAGAAATTGATCATTAACTATTTATCAGATAACTATGAAGACCTTTTTATGTCTTAATATTAGCTCATAGAGTTTAGTAATATTGATTTCTATAAGGCTAAAAGTTTTGAAAAAGTTGAGGAAGAAATCGTTAGGCAAATAAGAATGATTCCTAACTTCGACAAGATAATCGAGAACAACAAGAGAGATTCAATTATAAGATAAATTTTAAGAAGTTTCGTAGGAAAGTACTAAGTTGAGACAACAGCTGTTGAAATCATTAACTAACTAGGAGTTCTCTCTAAAAATTAGGAAGTGATTCTCTTACCAAACATTGGATAGTTTGAAATTTCAGAAGTTTAAAACTGTTCTAGAATAGCACCTATAAGTCTTATTGAATAGATTCATGAACTAAAATAATTTAAAGGTGATTTTAGTAGAGCAAGGTTAAAGCATGACTCTAGTATAAGAGGCAGTAAAAATTTTGACTAAACCGTAATAGGGCTATGCTTAGAAATAGAACTTAGGGGGGGAAGTTTCCTGCACTTTTTTTATTTATATGTAAAACTTACTAAATTTTATATAAATAACAAGATTTAAGATTTTTATGACTCATTAATATTAAGAGGATATTTATACATCATTTAGATAGTTCGAGAAAATATAGTCTAACATTATATAGTATGTAAAGAACAAGATAAATTGAATCAGAATTTCATTAACAATTGGATCCAATATTTGGAATTACTATAAGTACAGAGAGAATAATGTAATGGCTTAGAGACAGAAACCTAAAAATATAATATGAAATATGTCAGAGTTGTTGGAATCTGAAGAGAGACATTGAATAATTGATTAAAAATTAAGTATAGTTTTAACAATGAAATTAGTTCGGAAGTTAATTATAGTTGTTATAAAAATAATTTTAAAAATAAAAATTTTTTTTAAAAAAAGTGCAGGAAACTTCCCTAAAATTTTTTTTTATCATAAACCGGTGCAGGAAACTTCCCCCCGAACTTAGAAGGACTAAACCATCGATAGTAAAATTATCAATGAGGCATACGAAAAATCTATCCTTAAAAGTATTTAATAAAGTATGCAAAACATCAACAACATTATAAAGTAGTAATACTCAAAGTTTAAAATCACAATGGTGCTCATATTGGGTTTTCGCCAGATGCAATTCTTTCTTAATTGAGAAGGAATTCCAAATCATTTCGACAAACGGGTTCTTTATGACTGGTTGTGATGATGATTATTACATTCAAGATTTCATAGGCAAAGAAGAGCATATGATCGTTGAAATGCTTAATTTAGAGCAAATAGAGTATGGTGCGTACACAATCAACATAGAGTCTTAAGAATCATAAACAAATGCAGCCCCAATTTCTTTCAAAGCAAGAAAAATTCTCAATGCTGAATTGCTTGATATTTACGCTCATAAAAAGAGAGAGGTTTACTATAGTGAGTACTTGGCAGTTGAAGAGCTTATTAGTCTAATGAGAAATAGAACAGACTATTTAGAAGAAAAACTTTTTATTAGAGTTCACTAGATTAATGAATTAGCTATGCAATAATCAATAATCACACTTGAAGCCTTAGTCAAGGTATTTAAATCAAAGAAAGTAATCGAGAACTTAGAGACTATTGAAGAGTATATTCATTAAGTACTTAGATTCTTTATTGTCTAAAAAGAGACTAATTTTGTCCTTTGCAACATGTCAACAAAAAACTTTGTCCATGGTTTTAGAAGTGCCTTGGGAACAGCTTCTGGAGTATAAAGCTGTTAATTCTATATTATGTAAATTCTCTTAGGTTTAAGTATGGATCGACACATCCTTAATGATCCTGAAAAACTATTGCAATTAAAGGAGTATGATATTCAAAAGATCAAAACATATAAAAACCACGATAGTATGTTTAAAGTAATTCAGGAATGGCTTTTAGATTTTTACAATGAAACTGAAGATGTAAGAAAAATCGGTGAGCTTCCACATATTGAACAAATCTTAAAAGATTGCAAGGATTTCTCAAGAGAAGTAGCGATTACTGTTTTGTATCTTCTCAATAACACACACCTCCTCCAGTACAAAATAGTGGAATACTTGCTAAAATTTGAATCATCCTTCTTAACTTTCCTTGATTCCCATATTGTTCTCGTTGATCATCACTTAGGTAACAAACGAGGAACTGGTCGATCATCTGGTGGAAATTATTTAAGACAATCTAAAATGAGCTAAATTATTTGGCGTGACTTGTATTACTTATAGAATCATGCTAGTTCTATCTATGACTGGGCAAAGATAAAATAATTACCTGCTACCCTTGACAATGATTTACATAGCGCTCAAAGTATTCTTGAAGATTTGAATGATTAAGGCTACAAAGAAGAAATTATAGATTTTACTAGTAAGATATTATCATATAAAAATAATGTTTCAATAGAGAGTGAATCATTGACAAGAGCCCAGATGCTAATAAAAGATAAATTAAAGCATCAATTTATTACAAATTTTCATTCAGATGTTAATGTTAAAGAAGCTGTAGATCTTGCAAGAAGAGATATTGCTGCAAGATAATTATTTGTTACATTTATATTTTAGATATGAAAGAAATGGCATCACTATTAATCATGAACACATAATCCTAAACAACAATCAAACTTCCTCTTTAGAGACTATTTTCAAACACTTTTTGAGAAAAGAAGATAATATTTTAGTCTTTACACCTTTTGCTTCAAGTATCCAAAAAATATCTTAACAGTAAGGTGTAGAAATAAAATACTTAAACGTTCTTAATCAATCAAAGATTGAGGTTTCATCAGAATTATAAATTATATTTATTATTGTAGAGTTTCATTTGAATTTGGAAAATCAATTTAAATTGATAATTATATAATTATAATTTGTGGCAGTTAACTTTCTGGAAACCTAGACAATTTGATACTTGTTAATAAAAAAATTCAAATTAGAAGAACTTTACTATTGGCAGAAACCTCTATCATATCCCTGAAGCAAGATAAATAGACTTTAAAATTTGGTGATTTGTTTAGTTTATTTTAATGTTTTAATTAAATTCGATTTATCTCGCTTCAGGGATACGATAGAGGGTACTGCCAATAGTAAAGTTAAGCTAATTTTGGATTCTCTGTCAAATAAGTACCATATTGTCTCAGTTTCCAGAAAGTTACGAATTATAATTATTTAATTATTGATTAAAATTTATTTTCCAAATTCAAATGCATTCCTCAAGAGTTTTTGAATCACTCTTAACTTTAATTGATATGCACACTAAAGCTATAATGATACCAAATTTCTCCGAGTTAATTGGCTAAGATTTCAGCCAAGAAGAGCTTTAAGTAATTATAAGCGTCTGTAACTATCATAAGCTCTTCATAATTTATGATGAAAGTTCTTATCTCTCATCTCAACATACCACCTTGCATATACTTCATATGGCAAGCTAAGTTCCAACCTTAATTGTTTCTAATATCCCTGAAGTGAATGGAATGAAAGAATTTGGAATAAGTTGGGTTGTTCCTGTAAACCATCATAACTACTTTGGATAGGTGCACGACTAAATTATTTCAAAGAAACAAGACTAGACAGTTTCCTTAGCTACTTTGACTTGTATTAGATTTATTCTAGAGGAGTTAGGGGAGATGAGAAAAGAAAGATTTAATGAAGGTTAAATCTAATTAAGTTCTAAAATTGCAACAAAGATTAACAAAATACCAGGACTTTTTAATTTTATATAGAATATTTTTCACTTTCAACTCTCGTCCCTATCTAGCCATAAAATTTCATCGTACATCTTGAGCTTGAGAAATTCAAGGATATCCCAAATGACATTTAGTTTGCAAAAGCCTTACTTAATTAAAAGGGCGTTAAAGTCTTACCATCTCAGGTAATGCATTAACCTAGTTAGATCCTCCTCATCATTGACCAAGATGAAAGTATTGTAATGAAAGGATTAGAAGATCTTGAGCAATTCTGCTTAGATAATCTTAAGGTAGAATCTTGAAATAATCACTCTAATTAAAATTTTGGTTATAAACAATTATAATATAAAAAAAGTCCTCGATAAAACTTAGAAAAAAAATTAATCAAGAATAATCATTCATGCTCATTTTAATTTTCATTATCATTTAATGGGTGAAATAGCAAGAAGTAAATTCTTGATAAATTAAAATAGCCACTAAGCTTAAATTAGTAATAATATATTAAAATACAAATGTAATCAGGAAAAGGCAAAATAGCAATTGTAGGAGCAGGCCCTGTTGGCTCGGTTATGGCAATCTTAATGGCCAGAGAAGGCTTTGAAGTCGAAGTTTTTGAAAAAAGACACGATCCGACTCTTGGAGGAGCCCCAGCTGGAAGATCTGTGAACCTTTCACTTTCAATGAGAGCTATTAAGACATTTGAAATGATAGGAGCCAAAGAGAGAATTCTCAAACACGGTATTGCTTTGTTCGGTAGAACATCTCATAATAAAGATGGATGTCATTTCCATTAGTATGGAAGGGAAGGTCAAGCAAACTACTCAATTAGTAGGCATTTACTAAATAACTTGCTGATTGAGGCTGCCAAAGAAGAGCCAAGAGTTTCAATGATCTTCAATCAAAACCTTTAGTCTTTTGATTTAAACGAGTAAGTTTTATATACATCTAATTATCCTTTAGGACATCTTTGACATTTAAGAATGAAAATGGAGAGATTTACACTAAACATTATGAGCAAGTGTTTGCTGCTGATGGTGCATTCTCTGCAATTAGAAAGCAGTTCATTACCACTTAAGACTTTAACTACTCTCAAGAGTATTCAGATTTTGGCTATTTAGAGTTTGAAGTTCCATCTACTCCAGAAGGTGGCTTCCATTTCCATGCTAACTCTTTCCATCTATGGCCTAGGTTTAGATCTGTACTCTTAGCAATTAAATATAGCCTAATTTATTTGAATTTCCCTTCTCCAAATGAATTAAATTGAATGGCAAATACTAATGGCTCATTTACCTGTAACCTCTTTATGCCATTAAAGGGACCAGATTCTTTCGAATCACTAAGCAAAGAACAGGACTTTGTTGAATATATGCATAGACAATTCCCAGATGCCGCACCCTTGATGGAGAACATGGAAGATACGATTAAAAATGGCCCTAGAGGAAGACTATAAGATATTAAATGCTATCCTTGGGTTTTCAAGAACTTCTGTTTGATAGGAGATGCAGCCCATGCTATCTTCCCCTTCTACGGTTAAGGCCTTAATGCAGGACTAGAGGACTGCTCAACCCTTATTGAATTATTCAGAGAGAATAAGGGTGATTGGGAAACCATCACAAGTAAATACTAGACAGCAAGAAAGATCAATACAGACGCCATTAGTGACTTATCAAAACAAAATTTCGTAGAGTTGAGAGACAAAATGGCAGACTAAGAATTCTTAATGAAAAAGTACATCATTTCATATTTATCTGACAATTACAATGATTTGTATACAAGCTAGTACTCAATGATCTCATTCAGTCACACTTAATATCATTTGGCGAACGCCTTTGGTAAAGTTGAAGATGAAATTATTAAGGAGATCAAGTTATTGATTATTTTATTTATTTAAGCTAATTCCTAACTTCAAAGAACTAGTTGATTCAAAGAAGAGATATTCAGAGATTGAAGAAATCTTAAGAAAGTATCAAGGAATTTATTAAATAGAAGACTTAAAGTAAACCGAGTTTATATTTTTTAAGTTTTTTGTTGGATGAGTTAATAGATAATAATTTAAGATAGGTAAATCTTAAGAGAAAAGATATCAATTCCAAATGTTGGTACCTTTGAAGTAGAGCAACCAATCCTTTGCAGTAGAACATTGTATTTTGAAGGAGATACCTCATCTCAAAAGTAAAGCTTTACTTGCTTTGACATTGGAATCGCCAAGAAGGAAAGTCCTTACAATTATGAACATTTAAGTGTCGAAAAACTGATAGTTTGTCCACAACTTCACATGACTCATGCTGAGACTGAATGTCATATTAAACTTCCAGGAGGTAAGACTATTGCTGAGAAACATCATCTATTCAATAATCAACTTCCAACAATTGTCTTAGAGCTTAAACCTTAAAATGATGCACTTGAAGTCTCTCTGGAATAGACCAAAGAGCAGTATGAATAAGTTCTTAGTAAATTGAACTCTCAGAAGTTAAAAGACAATCAGGATGGAATCTTTAGAACAATCGTCATTAAGTTCCACTTTGATGATTAACCACACTAAGATAATGGCATTTAAAATATTACTAACTTCCCTCATTTCTCAAAGCAAGCAGTGGAATTTTTGAGAGACAAGGGCTTTAATGTAATTGCTGTCAACACTCCTTCTTTTGATAATGAATCCTCCAAAGACCTTGAAAATTATTAGTTCTTTATAAGTAGTAAATTTTAATTTGAAATTACCATTGAGTTTTAAAATCAATTGAAAATCACAATGCATTCTTTTAAGAACCAGAGAATAAACTTTTAATTGAATTTGTAGACACTACTCACTTATAATAAGGAATTTACATTGCAGATATTAATCTAGTATAATTGAAATGGGGAGACTGTTAAAATTAAATCAAAAATTCAATCATATAAAATTATGTTCATATCAATATACATTTGTTGAGATAAAACAGTCTGTAATTTGAATTATGTTTGAGTAGATGCTTATTTAACTTTAATTAATTAATCAACTATCTAAAAATGGAATTTTTGTTTTTTCATCTTTTCTATTTATTTCTATTTTAGGGCAGTTATCTAGTTGATGTTGTAGCTGATCTTTAAGTTTTTCATAAATTTTTCATAGATATCTTCATCATATCTTCAGGGTATCTTCAGGATATCTTCCTTAAAAATTAAAAAGTGTGGAGAGTGTGGAGTTTAACAATAATAATAGTAGCAATAACAGTAGCAATAGTAGCAATAACACTAATAAAATCAATATCAAGCATTGTTAAAGTCTGTTTGAAATTCTAATGGAATTTCAAAATATTAAAATCAGAGATTTTTTTCATATTCATAATCATCATCTTACTTTACATCTTCAACACTAAGTATTTAGACATCAATTTTCTTAAAATTTGGATTTTTTTGTAAAATCTCCAGACTTTAACTATGCTTGATATTGATTTTATTAGTGTTATTGCTTCTATTGTTGCTGTTATTGCTACTATTATTATTGTTAAACTCCACACTCTCCACACTTTTTATTTTTTGAGGAAGATATCGTGAAGATACCCTGAAGATATGATGAAGATATCTATGAAAAGTTTATGAAAAACTTAAAGATCAGCTACAGCATCAACTAGTTCACTGCCCTAAAATAGAAATGAATCAGAAATGTTGATTAAATTAAAAATTCATTTTTAAGTTTGTTATTTTACTAATATTTATAATTACAACTACTAATCTTAATTCAAATTAGAGACTGTTTTTTCTACTAATGTATTTTGAAATGAACATAATCTTATTTGCTTGCATTTTTGATTTGATTTTAACAGTTTTCTCATTTCGATTATACTAGATTAATATTGGAATTTACCCGATTGATTCAGATGCAGCACCATGCACTCTTAAGATTGAAGAAGATAGTTTATTATGTCTTTTTTTATTGTTTATTTACTTATCTCTTATAAAAAAAAGGTTAATTTTTATTTTTTATCTTTTTTCCACTAGTAAAAATTTTCTAATTCAATTTCAATTTTATAAAGAACGAAATATCTATAGATAAATCCCCTATATTATAAAAGAATAAACATATTTATTTAGTTACTCCCGTAATTATTTTTAGTATTAGTTACAGCTCATGTCATTTGAAGAAAAAACATTGAAATTAAAAAATGTCCTAACCTATCTTAAAACACTATTGTATTAAATTCAGAAACATCAAAAATTAAAAATTATATTTTTACTCTTTATCAATGAATCACTATACTTAATTGTAAAATATCTTATTTATTGTTCCTTTGTATGCCTATAAAAGAAAGTTAATACATATTAACGAAAGAATATAAATAAAGCAACATATTTATTGTAAAAAATTTTATCAAAAATTAAGTCTTAAAGATTATGGAGATATGTACAAATATAGTTAAAATCATTAGTTTATTTTTATTTTTATTTTTTATTTATGTCATACTAAGATAGCTTGAGGGAAAGACTCTGCGCTCATTAGTCTATTAATATTAAAATACAATATATAAATAATAATAATAATTTTAAACTCATTGTCTCTCTTAAAAGTTGATCTTGGTAGTTGAAGTAATTTAATGCTGATTGGTTATGAACTGAATTTCTAAGTGATTTCTTATTTAGCATGTTCATCTCAACTTCTTCCTTTAATTGGGACACTCTCATGTTGATTTATAAAAAAGATTTCTTTTAGTTTAAATATAATGTTATCTTTGTAATTATAGAATAGATAAAATATAATGATTCTATTGAAGGTCTGGAGTCTTTCGAGCTCCTTAATGGTCTCAATCTCTTTCTTTATGTCATGAGACTTCAGTACTTCCAAAAGGGCACTCACTACTTCATTTTCAAAAGACTCATTACAATTAAGTAATTTAATGCAAAAATTTTAACTCCCAGGGATAATTATATTTAGTAAATAATTATTAATGAACAAATAAAAAATTTCTTCCGATGTTTTTTTATTAGAAATTTAATAATATATTTATTAAAAACATTAATTATATTTTAATTTAGCAAATATTTTTAA
>ARYC01012736.1:0-12092 GCA_000711775.1 Oxytricha trifallax | reverse complement strand
GAATCAGTAAAATACCCATCCCCTTCTCCAGTGAAACTTGAAAAGAAATTATCTTCAAAATCTTCCTCAAACAGCTCAATCGATATAGGAAAGATAAAAAAGGAGGAGGAAGAAAAGTTAAAAGATGATTACAAAGGGACTCTGTCTTCTTTTTAGAGTGTCAAATCTTTAAATCATAATAAGAAAAAGATGACTAAGGATGAAGCCGCAATTAAGATTTAGAATAAATATCGCTAGAAGTTAGCCAAATTGGAGTTAAATTAGAGAAAGAGAAAATAAGAGAGAGAACAGGGAAAGACAAAGATATGCGAGTATTTAGTGATTGATGGGTCAAACAAAGCTCAAGTTACACTAAGAAAAATTAATGAAAAAGGCTCAACTTAAATGAACTTCAAAGTGGAAGTTTAAAACCTAGATAAGAAGCAAATGAGAAATAAGTTAGAAGAATTACTTACATCATTGCCTGTAGCTGAACCTTTTATGAGAAAGTATTTGGATTAAAATTTAAAGATTCAATGGAGTGGGGATAAGATCAGTAAAATCACATTAAATCAAGGAGATTTGAGTTTGAATGTCAATATGAATACTAATGTTTTTAGAGAATTAACATCTCCAAGAAATGAAAATCAAAAACCAATAGAAATACCTGAAGCGAAAAAGAATATCATTCAACTTCCTGATGAAAAACCTAAAAAGAAACCTAAAATACCATTACCTTATAAAGATAAAATCGTAAAGGTTTAAGCTATGATTCGTGGGCACTTAACGAGAAAGAATCTGAAAGCCATTGTCGATAATGAGAATAATTATGTGATGATCTACAAAATGGCTAGAAGACTAAGTGATAACAAATTGTACTATATCTTCTTGTTGTACAGAAGAGATAGAAGCACTGAGGATATAAACGAGCCTTACTATCTTGTTACTATAAGAGAAGTCATAAGCATAAATGACATCTATGATTTGGAGATATCACTCAACACAGCAAAGAAAATATTTACCCGTAAAACTTCTTCAACTGCTGAAGTTTAAAACCTTATCATGTTTGAGACAAATAGGGATGAATTTATTATGATGTTGAATTGTCTTGATATAATCGATTCAGACTTTTCATTAGACTTTAAGAAGTTTAGAAATATGCAGATTTAAGTTCAGTAAATGAAAATTAATGACAGCTAATAAGGCGATGCATTTTAATTAGAGAACTTTATTTTTATCAAAATATTATCATTTGAGAGTCCTGAAAAGAAAAAGAAGAAGAAGAAAAAAGGAAAGAATTCAAGCTCAAGCTCGAGTTCAAGTTCTAGCAGCAGTTCAGTAGAAGATAATTATGAAAAATAAGCGGAAATGATTATTTTAAAATGAAAATGGATTAATTAAACAAGTATTTGGAGAGTATTCATCAAAAGCCATATCTAAGCACAGCTTTATTAATCTTCCAGTATCCTTCATATTTTGAACCATCTATCCAAAATATTCAAATCGTCCTCAATCGTAATAGGTGTCTTCTGAAGTCTCTGTCTAATGCTCCAGTGTATCTTGTTGACTAGTATTGCTAAAATATTAAAATTTAAATATTGTTTTTTGTAACTTACAAATTTTGTTGAACAACCAGCTGCCTCATGTCTGCCATTATATTGATTCAATTCTAATTTATTATTATTATTATTATTATTATTAATTTCTTAAATTTTCTCTGTTATTTTTCATAAATGCAATTCCAGAAGCAGAGTCGAGATTTGAGTCTTCACCTTCACAAGTTTACTCTTCTAAAAAACCAGAACCTACCAGACCAGTGATTGATTTAAAGGTTCAGGAGCAACCAAAGCCTATTTTACCAAAAAAGAAAAGTTTGAAGAAAGTAGACTACAAAATTCTCGCGTTGATTAGAATTCAGGCATCTTGTAGAAGATATCTGGCTTAGAAGAGACTAGAGGCTAAATAAGTCGAAAATTTTAAGAACAAATCTGCAGATCCTGCAAAGCATCTCAAACTTGTGAAGCAAGGTGTATTTAAGGCTTCGGGAATGTTCTTTATGTACTTCATGTACACTGATGAGTATCAGGAGTTCGTGAAAGTTACTATAAGATCAGTTCAACCTCGCAAAGTGGTTCTTAATTTAAAGAAAATTGTCTTGTCAGAGTTTGGTGAGGACGCAGAAATTGATGAATTAAATTATTTATTAAATATATTTTGAAATCATAATACAAAAATAAAATTAATTATGACATCCCAGATTACATAAAAGACATTTTTGAAGAAAACTGTGAAGGATTATTATATGATCCAAAATCTGGAGTTTTAAGAAAGGATTGGGTACCTAGGCTTAATGATTTCCTTCAGAACAATTTATGAACTCATGACTGAATAATTTATATTCTCACTTAAGAACAAATTTTAATCACTTACCTTTTATTGTGCTTATTTTTCTATTAAAATTAAGAATTTTGAAATTTAACAGAAAAAAATGAATCCTTATGAAATGACTTATAAAAGTAATTCCTCTTCAGGCGCAGCACAAATTTGCTGGGCAACATGAAAGCTTTGATCGTTCATTAAGATTAGAAAATTCAAGAAAAATTAAAGGCTTTAAATGATCTCAAGGAGACCATGACTTAGCCAAGTGCTGTTAATCATGAAATATCCTCAAAGGAAAGTTTCCATAGAACTAGAATACTCTAAAGAGCTAATTTTGAAGAAGACTATCAAGATAAGCAAGTAAAGCAAAAGGTTCCATCTTTAAGGTTAAACGAAAGAGAAGAATTTAATAGCTTAATAACTAGAGAGCACCAGTAGAATTAAGATGAGTCTCGTTAAGATTCAATGAGTTAGGAGGATATGGAATTGAAAAAACTTAGAGAGAAGTACTTAGATCAAGGTACGTTGTAAAAATACAATGAAATCTCAGGATCCCAATATGAAAGCAAGCATTATCGGAATAAGTCATATGTTGATATTAAACCACATTAACCATCTAGCTATAACGCGATCAATACTTCATAAAGAAGCTATTAAACATAAATGATTCAGGGTTCTGATTTGGCATAGAGACACCAACGAAGAGAGTCCGTGCAAATTAATATGTACAGTAATGATAGGAAAGAGGCTCTCAATAAATTATTCTTGAAGCACCAGCAAGTATAAAACTGAAAATAAATTTGTTCATATATTATATTATACTATCTCCAATAAAAACCCTTTAAGATATAAAATTAACAATTATGCTGGAAATTTGATTTTAAAATGCTAATTATATTTCAATAATGCTATAAAATATTTTATCAAACTTTATTAAGGGATATATTGAGGTTTATAAATGTCTTAAACTTAATCGAGAGTAACATAGATTAAAGAGACACTTGTTACACATAAGAAGATATGAATAGGACTTAAGAAGTTATGAAAATCTAAGAACATAAGGTAGCTTATAATCAAGAAAAAATGACAGCTCCTTTAAGATTCCCAATATACTAAACACCAAATCACCAACCTAATACAAAAGAAGTAGATAATTGCTAATACTATAGTAAATTATAAGAAACCTTACCAGAGCACCATTAAAATCTCACTGAGTTAATGTCTAATCACACAAACAGAACAAATTGTACCTAAAGTGATATTACTCAACCCAGAAACAACAAATATATCTCCTAAACTACTTCCACAAAGCCCCCTTAAATAATGAATCAGTCACTTCTCAAATCCCCTAAGCATCAAGTTAATGAACTCAATAAGACTAACAACTTAGATTTATCTAATGACTTATCAGCCATTAAGTCAGCTCAGAGAGATCAAAGCTAAATTATGAGCAAACTATAAGATCGACTAGACAGATCAGATAACGACTTATCCCTATAGATCTCTAAAAGCGTTGAGAGAATCACTAGTGACCTATAAGTTTTAAAGCAGCAAATAGCTTAGTAAAAATAAGAGGAAGATTCAAGGTATCAAAAGTTAGCAAAGGATATCAAGTATATCAAGCACTACTATAAAAAGAGCAAGTCAAGACACAGCAAGAAGTAATTAATCGAATAAGAAAGCAAGTCTTTAATAGGCCAAAATTAGCAGAATACAGATACAACATCAAGTAATAGCTATGCTTAGTCTAAATAACTCACTCATGTTAATAGTGATATTCACCAAGTTTATAACCCTGTATGTCAACCTCAGATCATAAATTCTTTTTGTAATTTGTAAAGTATGGTTAGTAATATATATGTTAGATATATTTTAAATAATCTTAAACTACAATTAAATGCCTTAAAAGTACTAAAGAGCTCAAAGTCAAGACTTCTAAGGGAATTAAGGTGTTTATTCTGATTACTAAAGATCTGAAACTTAAGCATCCTTAAACAGGTTTATGGAACTTGAAAAATAAGTTTAATTTGATAAGGATATGCAATAGATGAATTAAAAGGAAAACCCAATAAATCATTAAGCATATTATCATCAAGAAGCTTTAACTCCTTAAAATAACCAATATCCACTTAAAAAATAAGAACAAGATCATAAAGTGTATTATGATTTTTAGACTTTAAGCTAATAAGATCCAAATTTCTAAGCGAAAAACCCAATATTATAGAATCATTAATACGACCCAAGAAACTCTTAAAACCAAAATCATCACTAATCCCAAAAACATACTATTTCTTTCAACACGGAGCTTGAAAAGGTAAGAGAAGAGTCAAATTAAAACATCAACGATTTAAAGTCGTTTTATGAGACTCAATTAAGGCAAATGAGAGACGAGTTTTAGCATAGAGAGATTATTATGAAAGATAAAATGAAATCTTAAATTTAAGAGAGCATGGCTATAGAAAAGGATTAACTTAACATGAAACTTTAGGAATTTGAGAGAGACAAGCATTATTTGTAAGCTAAACTTTAATCATAGTCAAGAAGTGACAATGCTACTAATGTGACTGCAATTCACTCCAAAACCTAAAGTTTGACTTCGTTTGTCAGTGAGAATATTACTAAGAGCAATAGAATAGAGTAACCACTCGGGGAAATTACAAATAGCATGCCAATTCACGATCCAACACAGAAACACTACTAAAAATGAATCATTATAACTATTTGAATAGGAATATCAATTATTATAGTTTAGGCAGATTACAAATCGATTGAATCTCAGGACTAAAAAAAACTAACTAAAAGACAAAGTGAATCTTTAAAGAAATCAAAGCGTGCACATACCAAAGAAAATAGTTTGATAATGAAATCAAATTTAGACAGTTCCTTACTCTTTAACCAAGAGGTGGGGAATAGTAAAAACCACAATATCAAGGCCTTAAATTAAACTCACAATTTAATAATGCTTCAACCCAATTTCAATAGTAACACTGGCTTTAGCAATTCAAAAGTAGGTGCTACAAATGAAAACACTAATAAAATAAGAAGAGAAAAACATGAAAAGAATCAATCTATTGGGAATATGTCTCAATATTAACAAATGAATTAGATTATTAGTTAGGGCAAAGGATACTCTATTGCTTAATCAATTTTAATGAAATACTATTTTAAGCAATTTCAAATTTCATTCATATTTCGTAATAGTTAAGGAAAAGAAAACCAGAATATGAAAGGATCTGGTCCTAAGTAAATTATAAACGAAAAAGATGATAAATTGTTAATGAAAGAAAAGGAAATTCTCAGGAGAATCAATAAAATTGAAAGTTTTCTTAAGAAACCTTGATTCTATAAACGATAACTGTTATATATTTATAATTTAATACTTGATGAATTTGGAATTATTGTAGTCAATTAGGTAAAATTAATGGGTTTATTGTCAACTCCAGTTAAATTTAGGAAGTTCAATATAATGAATGATGTGCTTTATATTGGATTAAATCGACTTAAATTTTGTAATATGGGAAATATAGCATAAACTAAAATGGATTAAAGAGCACCAGTTAAAACCTTTAGCTAGGAAGTCTAAAGTTAAATGAAGTACATATCAGATATCAAAGATGTGAAACTTGATAAATCTATGGTAAGCTCTAATCATTGTATATACTCTTGTTGCTTTGACTAACTTATTCTAGGGATGTGTGATTGGAGCATTCATTGGTGATGCTGCTGGAGGTGTCTTAGAATTTATGAAAGATATCACTCAAGAGCAAGTTGATAATGCTATGTTAATGCCAGGTGGAGGAGCCATGCGTTTAGGAAATGGATAAATTACTGACGACTCTGAAATGGCTATGTGCATATTCCAAGGTCTCTTAGAAGAAAGAAGGAATGAACCTATGTCAGGTTAATTAGTACTAGACTTGGATAATATCACATTATTTAAAAGCTTTTAGGGAAATATTAATAATAAATTTATTAAAGTATTTTTAAAATTGGAATCAATTAATGTGAAAATAATTTAATTATTTTAGTATGTATATTTTGTTAACTCATGAGCTTTATTATTTGAAAATGGTAATAGATTTTAAATTATAAGTCAACTTATTTTCTATTCTGATAGATTATATGAAATATTTCAACAAATAATTATCATTGTTTAATGGAATTCATTTGAATATCAATTTTTGTTTCCAAAATTTTGTACTTATACTTAAATTAATTCTAAATAATGCTTTTTTTAACAATATCACAAAATATTTTGGGCTATGGAGAGATGCTGCTTTTGGTAAGAATTTATCAGATTTTTAAATTCAATAGTACTTAAATTTTCCTTGTTATAGATATTGGAAATACAACTTATAAAGCATTGAAAGTAATAAATGCAAAGAAACCTAGTCCCTTTAATGTATATGGGAATGTAATGGAAGTTAATGTGTCATCTCAGACTAATGGATGTTTGATGAGAATCACCCCACTGGCTGTGTGGTGTCAAAATCTATCAGATGAAGAATTATTTGAAGCAGTTAAACTATAAACTTAACTGACACATTGTCACCCAAATGCAGTAAGAGCATGCTAGCTATATTGTTTGGCAATTAAGCATCTTATCAACAATCCAGGTGATGCAGAAGGAGCTTATCTTGTAGCTTAAGAATATATAATCCTTTTTATTTAAAGCTAAATCTATGGCAGGAGACATTGCAAGTTGGTTTGAAGCTATAGAAACAGGGTAGCTTCCACCTGCTACTAAAAATATTGGTCATTCTAAAATTGCCTTTACATACAGCTTCCACTATTTGCTATAAGTAGCAAACGACCCGACTTTAACTTATGAAAAATGCATAAAACAAATGCTTTTGGCTGGAGGTGATACCGATACTAACGCTGCAATCGTTGGTGGATTCTTTTTTTTTACATTTTCTTAAATATTTTACAATTTATGATTACTAGGAGCATACTTTGGAGTTGGAGCTCTTCCGCAGAACATGATTGAAGCTATGTTAAGTTTCAAAACAGAGTCAGATGAGTTAAAGAAATAATATGGCGGGTAAATCAGACCTAGATACTTGATTCCACATTATACTCTGCTAAAAGATATCACTTTGATTACATAAAATGCTCCAAATATGTTAGTGGTTCAATATATGGGAGAGTTATATGATGAATAAGAAAAGATAAAACAAATTATAACAGATGCAAAGAAGGCTTAAATTACTCAACCTTGATTTTAAATTAAAATATAAACTTAATTAAAATAAGTTGATTTATTTATTATCCAGCATTAAATTTATTTCTACATTTTAATATAATAATAAATTTATAAATAATAATTTATAATTTAAACATAAAATGAGAAAAATCAACGTGGATTCCTTGAAAAAGTTCCGTCGTCATCTATAGAAGCAAAAATTGAGGCATTTAGATCAATGTCGCGAAATAATTAGAAATAATCCAGAAAATCCTCCTAGAATATTCTCAAATCATGCCTATACCGAAATTGATGTGATTCTCCCTAGTACAGACATGTAAAATCACTCGTATCACAATTAAAATCACCATACTTCTTTAGTTGGTAAGATTTTAGATTAATTTTAGCTAATGAGTCCCCTGCATAAAAATATTTGTTAACCCCAAAACCCCTTACTTAAATCACCATTTGAATTCCTTGAACTCTTTCAACTAAGGTTCAAATTCAAAGGCTATCTTTGTTACAAGCAACCAATAGAACAAGCAATTGTTAGGAATTAATAGTTCTTTAGAAAAACCTAGTGTTGGTTTATTCAACTTTAACGATTCAAATTTCAACACCAACAACAATATGGGTATCAGAGCGACTTAAAGCGCGACTAGTTCAATAACTAAACAGTAG
This sequence comes from Oxytricha trifallax, assembly GCA_000711775.1. Classification (NCBI taxonomy): domain Eukaryota; phylum Ciliophora; class Spirotrichea; order Sporadotrichida; family Oxytrichidae; genus Oxytricha; species Oxytricha trifallax. Next base: position 3,868 of record ARYC01012736.1, on the reverse strand, counting down.
CAACATTAAATTAACCCAGAGAAGAATCGTCAGTAAGTTAATGTGATTATTAGCTCAGTCCGCATAGAAGATAAAACTGACGAAGTAGTAGAGAAGTTGACTAAAATGAATGCAATCGCTGATAAAATCAAGAGACTAAGGTAAATCAAGAAGCAGCTGCAGGACACTAAAGTCAGGATAAATTAGAGCATGAGGAATGAAACTGGGGTGTGCAAGTGCAAAATGCAAGTATTGAGAGTTTGTGAACATGATTCAGATTCACATAATCGATTGCCTAATAGTAAGGATCTTGAGAAAGTTTAGCCTTTAATAAACGAGATTAAAGAGAAACTAGATGAGATTAAGTAAAAGCATTAAGAATAGCCTAAGAAGGTGGCTATTGAACATATACCTAGACCATGAAAATATTAGATCTATGAATATTACTTATAAATATTTAGGAAGGGAAGTTATGAAAAATAAAGAATTACATATGTTGGAATTGATTTAGATTTTTAACAGAAAAAATTTTGTAGCTCATATTTAATTAAGCAAAGAAATCTCGAATTTTCTTGTAACATGGAATTAGTAAAAAAAAATTAAAAATGGCAAAATATTTCAAAATTTATATTTTATTTAAAGCTTTATCAAAATCTTTACACTAAAACCTTAACTTGGGAATTTGTATTTAATATAATTCAAATTTAATTGTTTGTTTTTTTAATTTCAAAATGTTTTAATGATAGTAATTAATTTAATAATATTCTTTGAGTAATTATTGCCCTTATTTTTTATGTTCTCACTTGATTCATATAATTGAATTCAGCATATAGTCGAAGGAATCTTTCTTATCCAAAGCCTAATTATACTACTAATTATTATTCTACGGCATCTACCTGGGCATGTTAGTTTTCTTGTACTTTTTCTTGTTTTTACTTGCAGATCGATTGTTAGGTCCTTATTTTTCTTCAAATTCTAGCATCAAGCACTTGACATCTTCCTTCTCTTTCTCAATTAGTCCTCGTTCATGCTCTATCTCTTCATTTTTAAGCCTCATGATTTCTTCGAATTCATTCTCTCTTCTAGCTAGTAACTCCTGTCTTTCTCTTATTTCCTTGATCTACTACCTCATGCTAACTTCCATTACTAAAACCTGCTCTCTCTTCTCATCAACTAAAGTTTAGAGTTTTGTCTGCTGATCATTGACACCTTAAGCCCACCTGTTTTTCTCTAACTTTAAGTAGGTTGTAAGCTCATCTGCTTCCTTCATTCTTTACAAACATTTATCTCGTTCTCTCTGGAGGTAAGACATGCTGTCTTCGATAATCATTTGAGTTTAGTCTTTTATTCTAGCTATATGTCTGTCCACTTTGTTTGCATCTAGCTACTCTCTCTGGAGATGTTAAAATTTAATAAATTTTCAAGATTTATGTTCTCTTTGAGTTGTGATCTTTCTGATAGTAATATCAAGCTCAGATTTCTGCTATTCAATCTACTGCTTGCTACTTCTGATTTCTTCAGCTAATTTAGTCATTTCATACTCTTTTTAAAGTATGGTCTCGTAGTCTTTTGTTAGAATCTACAGCTTCTTCAAGTTCTATTGAATCTCTGATTTTTATGTTCAGCTTCTCTACTTTACCCTTTAGTTGCTCATCTAAATTATCTAGTTTCATTTTCTTTTCGAATAGTTAAGCTTCCCATTCATACAGTTTACTTTCCTTCTTGTCAAGTTCGATTTCTCTTTATTTTACTTAACTAGCTGTAAGATGAGTTTTAAATTTATAAAAAATATCTGAATTCTATTAAAATGAGTGTCTACTTGTTTGTTCTATGAGCTATCTCTAACTCTTGTCTGATTAATCTACTTCAAATTATTTCCCTTATCTTTATTCTCAGCTTGAAGGGGGTAATCATAGATATAATCCTTGTCTCTATACTTCCTATATATGGTATCTTTGACCTCTTTCTCCACGGCTCTTCTAATCTGCTTTTTAAACTCACTTGCTTGTTCTTTGATATTCTTAAGCTCTTCCTTATATGAATCTAAATTAATTTTCTGATTACCAAATATCTAATCCATTTTGGCTTTCTACTCATTAAGCTTTTACTTCTCTTTAATCAGCATGCTGTACACATCATCCATCTCTTTAACTTTGATTTCAAAAGATTCCTAGTTTTTGATTAGCTTCTCTACATCTGACTACAACTTTTACTTTTCTTGTTCCTATTGCTGTTTGTGCGTTTTGAAATCAATGAGGTGGTTTGAAATCCTCTCTAACAATTCAAAAGGGTCGAGTTTTGTTGAAGATTTTGGGGATTGAAGCTGCTTATTGAAGAATGATTCAAACTGCAAATTTATCCTGAAAATTTTATTCTCCAGTTTCTAGCATTGAGAACAGGACTAGGGTCCTTAGGAACTCATCATATCGCAACTTAAGGTAGTCATTTAGGAATGAGCTAAGGCATTATTGTTTCTTGTTTCAGGTTATTTTAGATTTATTTTAGAATTTGGGTTAACATAACTAATTTAAAATATTAAACGTAAAAATAGTGTTAAATTTTATTAATAATTGACTAAATTATTTTTTTTAATTAATTTTGTCCAAAATTCTATATAAAATTAATTATTTACCTATGTAAAATTTGCTAATAACTTTTTCCAAAATCTTTTTATTTTAAAGTGTTTGGAATAGTTTTCCCTAAAATTTTCCCTATTAATTAAGTTAAATTATTATGAGTATTATTCTAGGTGGAAACAGGCATATCATGCATCTTTTAATGACTTGGTGGTAGTTAATGCTTTTCATTAATCCTAAGGTTTATTGTCTAATTCTGAGAGCTAGGAGAAAAACATTGATATTTTCTCGGATCTTATGTAACATATGATTATTCATTAATATTATTGTTTTCTCCATTTAAAAGTATAAATAAAATTTGATAGAGGGCTTATAGGTCAATAACCAATCATATTAAATGTTTTCTAGTTAACTAATCCAGCATTTGAATTATTTCTGTTCATAGTTGTCATGACTTGTTTTCCTTTAGATCCTAAGTGTGAGAGAATATTATCTATACTTAGTGGTAAATTTAGGTTATCGACATAGTTTGTTGACTGAGTTCTTTGATTTTTAGAAGTCTGCTTTCTTTTCTATATTTTATGATTCAAATTCGAGGTGGAAGAGTTCTTTGTCATCAAGTTTTTGTTACAGTTCCTGTTTTTGTTTTCTTTATCAAAGTTAGTGGAGAATTACATTTTAGTGCTGTTATTTAAGCAAATTTCTTTTGAAGGATTTCTCTTTTATGAATTACTGCATTGCTTAGCTATATTTGCCTCTCTTGGTTTTTACTTTGATGTCCTCATGATTTGATCTTTGCCTTAGTGATTACTGGACAGAATATATCTATCATCCAAGATTAAGGAGCCTTGGTTTGAGTATATTGGATTTTAAGTTTAGTACTATTGCTGTTATCCCACGCATGATAATTGTTGGAAAATACTACTAATAAAATGACTTAAAAATACTATCGAGTTGAGTTGACATCTCTGCTTAAGAATTGTAGAAATTATCAGTCATTCTAAGATTCCTCTCCATTGATGATCTTTGGAGATCAAGTTAGCTCTTTTTTATAGCGTCATTCTGATATCCCTTAGTAATATTTTGCTATCTATATAAATATTCAGAATACAAAAGTAAAAAGGATAGCATACTGGTATCTTTGATGATTTTGGTAATTTTAATCATAGCCCGATTGATAGGACTAGAATTGCTTATGATTTTTGAATTCTTCCATAATTAAATTAATTTGAATTTAAATTTTATTAAACAGATATCTATTAACTCAATCAATTATACAAAGCAAATATTTCATTAATTCTGGATTGGCTGGC
>ARYC01012735.1:0-11754 GCA_000711775.1 Oxytricha trifallax | reverse complement strand
TAACTTTAAATCTTATTAAACCATTAAGTTTTATGAATCATTCGACTTAACTTTACAAAAGATAAATACACTTTTTAGAAATCTTTACTTTACCCAAAGACCAACTCTAAACCCATATTTTATTGACATTCAAAACAACACTAATTCTTATAGATCATAATTATCACTTATTTCGCTTTCTAACTTTAAATCTTATTAAACCATTAAGTTTTATGAATCATTCGACTTAACTTAACAAAATATAAATCAAGTAATTAGAAATTTTTACTTAATCCTAAGACCAATTTTTAACTCTGATTTTATTGACACTCACAACAACACTAATTCTTATAGATCATAATTATCATTTATTTGGCTTTCTAACTTTAAATCTAATTGAACCATTAAGTTTTGAATCATTCGACTTAACTTTACAAAAGATAAATCCACTTTTAGAAATCTTTACTTTACCCAAAGGACCAACTCTAAATATTTATTTTATTGACACTCACAACAACACTAATTTTTATAGATCATAATAATCACTTATTTGGCTTTCTAACTTTAAATATTACGAAACCATAAAATTTTATGAATCATTCGACTTAACTTAACAAAAGATATATCAAATTTTTAGAAATCTTTTCTTAACCAAAAGACCAACTCTAAATATTTATTTTATTGACACTCACAACAACACTAATTTTAATAGATCATAATAATCACTTATATGGCTTTCTAACTTTAAATATTACGAAACCATTAAATTTTATGAATCATTCGACTTAACTTTACAAAAGATAAATCCACTTTTTAGAAATCTTTACTTTACCCAAAGACCAACTCTAAACCCTTATTTTATTGACACTCACAACAACACTTATTCTTATTAATCATAATTATCACTTATTTCGCATTCTAACTTTAAATCTAATTAAACCATAAAGTTTTATGAATCATTCGACTTAACTTTACAAAAGATAAATCCACTCTTTAGAAATCTTTACTTTACCCAAAGACCAACTCTAAACAATTATTTTATTGACACTCAAAACAACACTAATTCTTATAGATCATAATTATCACTTTTATCGCTTTCTAACTTTAAATCTAATTTAACAATTAAGTTTTATGAATCATTCGATTTAACTTTACAAAAGATAAATCCACTTTTTAGAAATCTTTACTTTACCCAAAGACCAACTCTTAACCCTTATTTTATTGACAGTCACAACAACATTAATTCTTATAGATCATGATAATCACATATTTCGCTTTCTAACTTTAAATTTTATTAAACCATTAAGTTTTATGAATCATTCGACTTAACTTTACAAAAGATAAATCCACTTTTTAGAAATCTTTACTTTACCCAATGACCAACTCTAAACTCTCATTTTATTGACACTCACACCAACACCTATTCTTATAGATCATAATTATCACTTATTTAGATTTCTAACTTTAAATCTTTTGAAACCATTAAGTTTTATGAATCATTCGACTTAACTTTACAAAAGATAAATAAAATTTTAAGAAATCTTTACTTAACCCAAAGACCACTCTAAACCCTTATTTATTAACACTCACATCGACACTAATTCTTATAGATCATAATTATCACCTATTTCGCTTTCTAACTTAAAATCTTATTAAACCATTAAGATTTATGAATCATTCGACTTAACTTTACAAAAGATATATCAACTTTTTAGAAATCTTTACTTTACCCAAAGACCAACTCTAAACCTTTATATTATTGACACTCACAACAACACATATTCTCATAGATCATAATTATCACTTATTTTGCTTTCTAACATTGAATCTAATTAAACAATTAAGCTTTATGAATCATTCGACTTAACTTTACAAAAGATAAATCCACTTTTAGAAATCTTTACTTTACCCAAAGACCAACTCTAAACAGTTATTTTATTGACACTCACAACAACACAAATTCTTATAGATCATAATTATCACTTAATTGGCTTTCTAACTTTAAATCTAATTAAACCATTAAGTTTTATGAATCATTCGACTCAACTGTTACAAAAGATAAATCCACTTTTAGAAATCTTTACTTTACCCAAAGACCAACTCTAAACAGTTATTTTATTGACACTCACAACAACACAAATTCTTATAGATCATAATTATCACTTATTTCGCTTTCTAACTTTAAATCTTATTAAACCATTAAGTTTTATGAATCATTCGACTTAACTTTACAAAAGAAAATGCACTTTTTAGAAATCTTTACTTTACCCAAAGACCAACTCTAAACCCTTATTTTATTGACACTCACAACAACATTAATTCTTACAGATCATAATTATCACTTATTTCGCTTTCTAACTTTAAATCTTATTAAACCATTAAGTTTTATGAATCATTCGACTTAACTTTACAAAGATTAATCTTTACTTTACCCAAAGACCAATTCTAAACCCTTATTTTATTGACACTCACATCAACACTAATTCTTATATATCATAATTATCACTTATTTGGCTTTCTAACTTTAAATCTTATTAAAGCATTAAGTTTATATGAATCATTCGACTTAACTTTACAAAAGATAAATCCACTTTTAGAAATCTTTACTTTACCCAAAGACCAACTCTAAACAGTTATTTTATTGACACTCACAACAACACAAATTCTTATAGATCATAATTATCACTTAATTGGCCTTTCTAACTTTAAATCTTATTAAACCATTAAGTTTTATGAATCATTCGACTTAACTTTACAAAAGATAAATCCACTTTTTAGATATCTTTACTTAACCCAAAGACCAACTCTAAACCCTTATTTTATTGACACTCACAACAACATTATTTCTTATAGATCATAATTATCACTTATTTCGCTTTCTAACTTAAATCTTATTAAACCATTAAGTTTTATGAATCATTCGACTTTACTTTACAAAAGATAAATCCACTTTTTAGAAATCTTTTATTTACCCAAAAATCAATTCTAAACCCTTATTTTATTGGAACTCAAACAACACTAATTTTTATAGATCATAATTATCACTTATTTGGTTTTCTAATTTTAAATCTTTTTAAACCATTAAGTTTTATGAATCATTCGATTAATTTTTCAAAAGATGAATCAACTTTTAAGAAATCTTTACTTTACTCAAAGACTAACTTAAACTCTTATTTTATTGAAACTCACAACAACACTTATTTTTATAGATCATAATTATCATTTATTTGGATTTCTAACTTTAAATTATTAAATCATTGAGTTTTATGAATCATTCGATTTAACTTTACAAAAGATTAATCCACTTTTTTAAATCTTTTCTTTACTCAAAGACCAACTCTTAACCCTTATTTTATTGTTACTCACAACAACATTATTCTTATAGATCATAATAATCACTTATTTCGCTTTCTAACTTTAAATCTTATTAAACTATTAAGTTTTATGAATAATTCGACTTAACTTTTTAAAAGATAAATCCACTTTTTAGAAATATATAAATAACTCAGAGATCAACCCTTACGCAATATGTTTTGACCTCTATTACAACACAATTTCATATAGAATATAAGAACATTTTATTAATATTAGATTCTTAGAATCTAATTAAAGCATTAAGAGATATTCATTCTTTGACTTAATTTTACAAATGATAAATCCTCTTTTAAGAATTCTTTAAATCATTCACAGACCAACCCTTACCTATATTTCTTAACTTATACTTCAACACAACTTCTTTAAAAACGTAATTATCTCTTTTTTTGCATAGATACTTATAATTTTATTAATCCATTTAGTGAAATAATCACTCTGTTCTGTATGGGTTCATAGGAAGCTTTTGATATTTGCTAAAAAACTATGTTTTCTTGACTTTGCATCTTTATGGATGTGAAAGGTATTATTATAATAAATGGTATAGTACACGACATATAATATTTAATCATAAGTATCATAATTTATTTTTAGCTTTTTGAATATTAAAGAAGGCTCTATATATATATTGTACTTTGTTAATTTTACATAAACTTACCAAAAATTCTTAATTATAAAAATAGTAATTACTTATTTTTTTAAATTTCAAAATAATTTAATTCAACTTTTTCAAGTGAGGTTTTATTAATATAATTGAACTCCCGTGAGCAAACTTTAATCCTTAACTGAAAATTTGAATGAAAAGTAAGGTGAACGATATTTCAAAAAAAACGATAAAAGATAGTGTTAAAAATTGAAACTTAACCTTCATAATTATAATAAGTCGACTTATAAAAAATGACTCAAGCTTAACATGTAATTCTATATATTTTAATTTGGATACTGACAAAGCAATATTATGATTATGTTCTCTATGATGAGAAATATAAGAAATCTAAAGTTACTTTAGCATAAATTAAAAATATTGGATATTGCTTTTCAAATTGAAATGTCTAGAAATCATTTACAGGATTTAAATTGATAATAAAATTTTTATTATTTTCATTATGAGAAAAAAATGAAGAAAAAAAAACTTCTTCCATATAAGTATTGTAAAGATTGTGTCAGAAGCTAAATAAATACAAAGGTGGTCCTTGAGAAAATTAAAGCTTTACTCCAAATACAGAGTTTAAACCCCACAAAGTGATGAAACAAATTTATTTAAAATCTAATAATTATAAATCTTAATGTCAAGGAAAACCAAATCTAAAAATAGCATTGATGATTTAAAATTATAAATAACTTGTAACTAAGTCTTAAAACATTAAATATACCATATATTCAATTTAGCGCTTTTAAATGTTTTACCTTTAACTAAAGTATTAATAATTTATTCTTGTAAACTTGGGATATTTCAAAAATGTCGAATAAGGAACTTATAATTTATTAATAAATATGATTGAGTTAATTAGTAAACGCAATTTCATTATATAAATCAAATTCAAATATTCTAATAATATTACTAATCCTTATCGATCTATAAAAAACTAAATTAAAAATAAATTTATAAAAAATTATCATAAGTAAAAATAATATTATTAAATAACTTAAAATATTTTTATAGTTAAGTATAAATCTAAAAGAATTGCACATATAAAAAAATACTATAAATTAAGAAATTGCAGAAAGTGTTTGCACTTTTTCCAAATTTGTCGAAGTTGAGAAAATAAACTGATCATGATAGTTATCTTTTTTTTTAAAAAAATATTTGATATAGGCTAATGAGAATATTAAAAATAATATGAATTTATATTAGTTCTAAATATATAAAATAATCTCTTTGAAATCATCATAGTTTTAAGGGAATTCTAGTCAACATGTAATCAATTTTATCAAAATATCTAAAAAATAAAAGATTTCAAGTTTAATTGCTTTGATACTAGTTATTTTTATTCCAATTTTAATAAATTACTTACATTAATAAGCTCTAAAAATTAAAAAATAAATTCAATTTTAGGGGGGTACCTGTCTCACCACCACACTTTTTATATATAAAATTTTTATTCAAAAGAGTCACAGACCTGGTCGAATTTGGATTAAAAGTCACTAATAGAGTAATAAAAATAATATTTGGGAACTCTTAAGATGAGTAAAGACAAAAATAAATATACTTTTATCATAAAATTCATGTAGTTTCCACTTCGATTTTAAAGTAAAAAATAATCATTTTTTAGGGATAAAATTTTACAAAAATAATAATTTCTTAATTGTATAACTTAATATGCTTCTATTGAGGGTTAAATTTGATGAAAAGCATGTAATATAAAGTTTAATAGATATATCTATACATGCTTTTCATCAAATTTAACCCTCAATAGAAGCATATTAAGTTATACAATTAAGAAATTATTATTTTTGTAAAATTTTATCCCTAAAAAATGATTATTTTTTACTTTAAAATCGAAGTGGAAACTGGATGAATTTTATGATAAAAGTATATTTAATTTTGTCTTTACTCATCTTAAGAGTTCCCAAATATTATTTTTATTACTCTATTAGTGACTTTTAATCCAAATTCGACCAGGTCTGTCACTCTTTTGAATAAATATTTTATATATAAAAAGTGTGGTGGTGAGACAGGTACCCCCCCAATTTTATAAATGAATCATTCAGGAATATTTATAATTTAAAAAATTATAATGCATGCCTAAATAGTTAAGAACAATCTATACGATTCAACTTCATTGATTAAGAAATACAAATTCTTTTAGCTTACTTTAAGAGAACTTTCTACATAAATCAAGCTGCTATCACAGCTTGATTTATGTAATTGTAAATATTACAGTTAAGTTTGATCTTAACTATTCCCGTCATTGCATTATTACAAAACCCTGTTTATTTTAATTCTTGCATATATCCCATTTTAAAACGACTATTTTCAGTAGTTGTTTTTTATCATTATTTTTATTTTAATTTTTATTTTTGTTGTTAAATAGCATTGTATTAAATTTCTTTATTTAATCAGGTGGTGTTATAATAAACTTTAAGCTTTGATGAGAAATAAAAGAAATATTATTCACTCACTAATTTAATATACTAATTTATATTGATTCAAATAAAATCCATAATTTTTTTTAATCATTTTCTTTTTGTTACATAATTTATGCCAAATTCATTGAAGTTGTAAAACTAACTGGCTTCCTTAATTCCTCTGAATGAATTAATGAAACCATTTTTCTTCATGCTCATTAACTTTTTTTAAGTTAGAGCTTTAATTTTAGTCATAATCAACCTTTATAGCACTCTTTTGTTTAAAATGTTGACTTAGATACTAGGAGCGAGACAAATTATTTCTGAAACACCATTACTTATATATTTACAGGGATTTATCTGTTCAATTTTTGACTCTCCCCTAGATGATAAAGTTTCTTAGTTTATTTTGAATGAATTGGTTAATGAAATGTTTTAAAGAAGTTACCATAGTTTTCAGTGATCATTTATTTCAAACTCTTACCATGTTCAATAGGTAGTGATTAGTATCTCAATATTTATCTTTATTTGCTAATATTAGCATCAACTTATTTGATTAACCATAGAATCATTCATTATAGTAGGTGGCTGTATATGGATTAGGCTAATATTTTTGTAATATTTATCATATTTAAGTTAAATAAGTGAATTGTAGAAATATATAATATTCATGAATCTCACTTTAATATATAATCATACCATGAATAAAATTAAAAATAAGGATAATGATGATTGATGAAAGCTAAGTGAAAATGGCTATAATTAGCAATATATATTTGTAATTATTCTTATTTATAAGTACAAATATTTTCAATGTCTGATATCTAGAATTATAACTGTATAATAATCAGAGCTTTAATAAGCTAAAATTAATATGAGTAACTATGAGTTAAGTAATATTTACAATCTTGAATCATGAATTATCAAACACTTTTATAGTTAACACGCTTAGATTAGAAAATAATATATTTTAATTAATGATAATCAGAATTATTAGAAATGAACTTTAGTTTTGAAAAATCTAACTAATATATTAATATATTCTAAACTTAATCAATATGATTGAACAAGTATAAATTAAATAGTCATATAATAATATATTTATAAAATAAAAACATGCTCAACAAAAGTGGAGCAAAAGTAGAAAAAATTTGTTACTTTTACCCCACTTTTACAAACTAAAAATAACTTTATGTTAAGTATTAATAATTGATAATAATTTTTAAAAATATAAATGAATAATTTAGTTCATTGATTTATTTTTACAATTTGAATATTCAAAATGATCTTGATAATAAGTATCTTTCAAAAATTAAAAGCTCATCTTATAATTTTCAAAATTTGGAGATATCATCAAATAACAGTTTTCTTAATTTAGATTAAATTATTAAGGTTTATAATTTAACGTTCCTTAAATAGTGTTTATTTTTCTAATTTTTGATTATAATATATAAATATTCTGAATAATTAATCTGTGAACTTTAATCAATTAATAAAAGTTAAAAATGCTATTTCTTAAAAAATGTCAAACAATTACAAGAGGACTAAAGTAAATTTCTTCCAACAATTATAATTCTTGTCTAATGGGGAAGTATGTCAAAGTCATAATACAATGTTATTATTATCACTAATATGGACATCTGCTTCGTTCTTAGCATTTCAATGTGATGATCGATAGAAGTTTATTCAAAAGTCTTCCTCCAAGTAACTTTAAGATATTTAAAAGTGCAATTTTTATACATAAATATAACTGCTATTAACAAGTAAGTTACAGATAGACTTAAACATAGAAACAGAGAACCTTAAACAATTAATCGTAATGACATTAAGCGGATTTTTTGTCCTTGTAACATATTGCGAGAGCAAAAGGATGATGGATATACTGAAAAAATTTGAGATAAAGCTGGTAGCATGTGCAGGTAAGTTTACAAGAGTTAAAAATAAAAATAAATTACTAAAATTTCTATATTGTTATCATTATTGACTATCTAAAGTATAGTTTATTGACTGTAAGTCTACCTTTAATTACATAAAGTCTCAAATATTAATGACATTCATGAAAAAGGATATCGATATAATTTTATATACTTTTCTCATAATTTCCAATATTAATCAGAAGCACATGGTTACGACCTATTGGTAAGTTGGGAGTCTTTTCCGATCAATTCCAGTATCCCCGGAGTTCAAAACCGTGATGGCACTCGGATTTTACGAGATAAGTCCCGGATCTGAGAACCTTCTCAGAATACGTCAGGCAAGGTATAGAGGGGCCATGTTAACAAAAACGTCGACCGTTGATCATACAAGTCGTGTTAAAACTGAATGATACACTTATCCTTGCAACATGGGGTTGAGTGCAACAAGGATAGGAATTAAGAGATGGACCGCTAGGATCTCAAATTAGACTCTATTTGTTAAGAAAAAAAGGGCAAAAACCCTGCATTAGATAACCTCAGCAGAGTATCACTTGGGGTTTTCCCCATAAGCAAGCCAATCAATAAGTCTTAGATGAGAAGGGGTTTTACCTGAACATAAGCACTCATAGAAAAGCAGCTAGAGAAAAATGACCAGATAGACATACGAAGTAGCGAAAGACCACATGAGACCTACCTAAGGCGATTGGTGAACGTGCACTGTGTGAAACTAGTCGAGTACATATAGGGGTAACTCCCCGCGGAAAGAGGAAATTGGATCGCCAAAAGTTAAAGTATGAATATCTGATTATATCTATCTGGCTTGCTTAAGCCCCAGAATCAATTTCCTTACAGATTTAAATAATAATAATCAGAAGCATCCAACTTAGGAATCTCCCATGAATCCCCAGAAATGTTTAAAGTATTCTTTATTGTTATTAAATTATTCTAATTAAATTTTAAATGTGCAATCAAAACCCCAAAACCCCTTAGTGAGGTTTATAAGTGCTTTGATTTGTAGGGTATAGTTGGGGTCTTATTGGGGTTAGTAGAGAAACGCAGGTTTTTTGTGAATTTACTGAATATTTAATGATTATTAGTGTACTTAATTCAAACAAATTTTATCTGCTTATCTTTGTGGTACCTCTTGAATCTAGCTCTCTGGAGTGGCTCATGTATATCTTCTAAAGATTATCTTGGATAAGCTGGAGCTCTAACGATTATCTTCTCTACAAGCCTTTTAATTTCATTGCAGACATCTTCGTTTTATATATGTTTAGAAGCCAAACTTATTGATTATTTTTCGTGCTTTGTTCCAGAGTAAGACATACTTTCCATATCGCACTCTAAGATTATGGCAGCAACTGCGCAAACATCCCATTAAACAGAGCCATTAGTCCACTTCTCCCTGATTGGAAAGTATCCTGGTGTGCCAAGCACCTTAGCCAAAGTTACTATTTCTTATCTTATTGCTCTATTGAAATCAATGACTACAATTTCTAATGGACAGAGATTTAACATAACATTTTCAGGCTTCAAATCTCTCTGTACATACCCAAGTTCATGAAGCTCTTAAACACCCTTAATCATTTCTGACAGTATCTCATTTAAATCATCTGGGTATCTATTATGATAGAGATACTCTCTCAAGTCATTTCAGACTTTTTCAGTCTTAATGCAACAAAGCCATGCCCTAGAATAACTCCATCAAGTCTAAGTACGTTCTTAAACTATTTTTTCTAAGCCTCCCTCAGTATTATGTATTCGTTTGCAAATTCATTTTGATACTGCTCGTTTTTAATGAGATATTTAAGATATACTTTGTAAGCATACTCACCAACCACTATAAGCTTAGCCTTGTTTGGCAGGTCAAAATGCAAGTATTTTTCAATACAGCTTTCAATATCAATTGCATTCAATGCAGGTATATACATAGCTCTCTCTTAAATACATGCTATAAGAGTACCATTTGCTGGCTGATTCATTGATTCAAAACGCTTCTGCCTCTTGAGCCTTTCTATTGTTGTCTTTATGACTCAAGAGAGTATTTTTTCTTTTAGCAGGTACAAGTTTTTAAGTTTCCTCATCTTTAATCAGGAATTCGCTTAAATGATGCTTCTGCATATGCCTCTTTACTTTGATGAGTGAGTATAAGACTTCATGCATGTTGTGCACTAATATCTACCATCTATTTTATCATGCTTAAAGTAGATCTTAGCTCTAACCAGAGTGTACCTCTTTGATGTGCCTCTTCAAGCTAGACTCAGTTGAGAAGAAATTTTAGCAGTCTTCACATTAAAATGTTTTAAATTTTTCTATTTGTTGCTGTTATTTATCTTCCTCAACTAATTCAACTTATGTTTAAACTCCTATCTCTGCACCTACTTCTTGTTTTAAAATTAAATTTTAAAGACCTCAGCTTCAAACTCTAGAGCTCTTAGCTCAACCTCCTTCTCAATATAAATTACTTCTGGTTTCTTGGAGGAGCCAAAGTTTAGCTATGATTTTCCACTGCTAAGAGAAACTGCTTTTCGATTTAAGTTAGCCGCCATGTTTAAATTAAAATTTAAATTTCTATTATTAAGCTCTGATAACCTTTCTGGTTATAGTCACTCTGTATAGGAGTTGATTCGACAACAATTATGGTTGAATTTAAGGTGTTAGAGATCATATTTAGTTTATAAATATAATTTTTCTAATTTCATACTTAATAATTTCGATTTAGGTACCGACCAAGTATAAAATCGAGTTGGTACTGGTACCAATTAGGTTTTGAACCATTTTGGAAACTTTTCCATTAAAACCTTATTAGTTTAAAACTAGGTACTAATTAAGTATTGGTACTATTAAATTGGTACCAATTAAATTTAAACGAATTTAGTACCGGGACAAATCAAATTTAAACAAATTTAGTGCTAATTTAATTGAACTAAATTGAATAAAAATGGAGCTCCATCTCTGAACTTTGTTACAGCTTCTGCCAGCTTTCTCCACGTATCCTTACCAGGTTGACCTCCTATAAGATGCCCATATTTAATTCTAAGATTTTTAACAGTAGGATCCAGAACTTCTATATATTAAAATTTTAAATTCAATAAGAAGAGAAGGAACAAGGATGGAATCTATAAGTACTGCAATGAAGAGGGTTGAAGCTTAAGAAATGATTTAAAGATTTAGAAGCAAGGAGGATCTCTATCGATATCTCATTCAGCATGGTAAGCATGTATCATATATTTATTCATATACTTTAGTGGATTTATTCCTTTAAACAATGGAGGGTCCCAAAATTTCATTCTTAAAAGCTATACTCTTCGACATGAAGAAGGCATTCAAAATTGATGAAGCAAAGTTGATAAAAATACCAAACTACCCATAGATTTCAGTAACTAATCTCTACAGGATGCGATGAAAGATGAAAATT